>CANNZV010000010.1:2322031-2578949 GCA_947561585.1 Caprella mutica
AGCCTACGAGTTAGTCGTATGTAGCAAGTATAAGTTCTTCAGGAACGAAAGCGAAGCGAAAGCGAGTCTGAATAGGGCGACAGCTACATGCGCTAGACGCGAAACCTGGTGATCTACCCATGAGCAGGTTGAAGCAAGGATAGTATCCTTGTGGAGGACCGAACCAATATATGTTGAAAAATGTTTGGATGACTTGTGGGTAGGGGTGAAAGGCCAATCAAACCAGGAGATAGCTCGTACTCCCCGAAATGCATTTAGGTGCAGCGTTGGAGTTGAGTATCACGGAGGTAGAGCTACCAATAGGGCTAGGGGGCTTCACCGCCTACCAACCCCTGATGAACTCCGAATGCCGTGATATATATCCAGCAGTGAGGCAGTGGGTGCTAAGGTCCATTGCCAAGAGGGAAAGAACCCAGACCATCAGCTAAGGTCCCCAAATATAAGTTAAGTTGAATGAACGAGGTGGGAATGCTAAGACAGCTAGGATGTTGGCTTGGAAGCAGCCATTCATTTAAAGAGTGCGTAACAGCTCACTAGTCGAGCGTTCCTGCGCGGAAAATAATCGGGCATCAAACTTATTACCGAAGCTATGGATTTACTAGTAATAGTAAGTGGTAGGGGAGCATTGTAGTGGCGTAGAAGGTCAATCGTGAGATTGGTTGGAGCAGCTACAAAAGCAAATGTAGGCATGAGTAACGACAAAAGGGGTGAGAGACCCCTTCGCCGAAAGACTAAGGATTCCTCGATCTATGCTAATCAGATCAGGGTGAGTCGGGACCTAAGGAGTAGCCGAAGGGCGAATCCGATGGCAAACGGGTTAATATTCCCGTACCTGTCCAGAATAAAAGTGACGGCGTTTAGGACATACTGCGTACTGACGGAATAGTACGTTGAAGGCTTCGGCCGATAGTACACGGACACCTCCGGGAAGAAGTGATAATGTATCGAATAAACGTCCAAGAAATAGCGACTGTGACAGCCCGTACCGTAAACCGACACAGGTAGTCGAGAAGAGTATTCTCAGGCGCTCGAGTGATTCATGGCTAAGGAACTAGGCAAAATAGTCTCGTAACTTCGGGAGAAGAGACGCTCTAATTAAAGTTGGAGCCGCAGCGAAACGGCCCAGGCGACTGTTTAGCAAAAACACAGGACTCTGCAAACTCGAAAGATGAAGTATAGGGTCTGACACCTGCCCGGTGCTGGAAGGTTAAGGAAGGTAGTTAGCTCCCCTCGGGGGGCGAAGCTATTAACTGAAGCCCCAGTAAACGGCGGCCGTAACTATAACGGTCCTAAGGTAGCGAAATTCCTTGTCGGGTAAGTTCCGACCTGCACGAATGGTGTAACGATCTGGGCACTGTCTCAGCCATGAGCTCGGTGAAATTGAAGTATCGGTGAAGATGCCGATTACCCGCAACGGGACGAAAAGACCCCGTGCACCTTTACTACAGCTTCACATTGGGCTTGAATATAAGATGTGTAGGATAGGTGGGAGACTATGAAACTGTATCGCTAGATATGGTGGAGTCATCGTTGAAATACCACCCTTCTTATATTTAGGTCCTAATTTCCCTCGGGGAAGACATTGTGTGGTGGGTAGTTTGACTGGGGTGGTCGCCTCCCAAAGAGTAACGGAGGCTTGCAAAGGTACCCTCAGCATGGTTGGTAATCATGCTAAGAGCATATAAGTACAAGGGTGCTTGACTGAGAGACCGACGGGTCGAACAGGTAGGAAACTAGGCTTAAGTGATCCGGTGGTTCCGCATGGAAGGGCCATCGCTCAAAGGATAAAAGGTACGCCGGGGATAACAGGCTGATCTCCCCCAAGAGCTCATATCGACGGGGAGGTTTGGCACCTCGATGTCGGCTCGTCACATCCTGGGGCTGGAGAAGGTCCCAAGGGTTGGGCTGTTCGCCCATTAAAGTGGCACGCGAGCTGGGTTCAGAACGTCGCAAGACAGTTCGGTCTCTATCTGTTGTGGGCGTAGGAATATTGAAGAGGTCTGACACTAGTACGAGAGGACCGTGTTGGACGAACCTCTAGTGTACCAGTTGTGCCGCCAGGTGCATTGCTGGGTAGCTATGTTCGGTTAGGATAAGCGCTGAAAGCATCTAAGCGCGAAGCCAGCTCTAAGATGAATATTCCATTCCTTCGGGAAAGAGGGTCGTAGAAGATGACTACGTTGATAGGCTATAGGTGGAAGTGTAGTGATGCATGGAGCCGAGTAGTACTAATTACCCGAATGCTTCCTTTTTTTTCTTTTTAGAAATAGAAGGATAGAAATCTTTTTCATCATTAATACTTTTTGTTTTTTACAATTCATTGAAGGAAATAAAAAGTAAGCTTGAGTGATTTACTAACTAAGTGTAATGCTTTGTAAGTAGTAATTTAATACCCGAAAGGGGAATCGTTTTATAAATTTACTTCTGGTTGTCAATAAAAAATAGTCTCAAATGTGAGATGAAGAACTTATGGTGGTTATAGCGAGCGGGATCACCTCTTCCCATTCCGAACAGAGAAGTTAAGCCGCTCAGCGCCGATGGTACTGCCTTTAGGTGGGAGAGTAGGTCGCTGCCATTTTAATAAAAATTAGTCTTGTTTAGAACCTTATGGTTTTGGACAAGACTTTTTTTTTGCATTTATCATATCAACCCTAAATACCTTTTTCTTTTCTTTTCCTTCAAGGAAGCAGAAAATCTTCTTATAAAATTTACTCCTGCTATATTTTACTGGTGGTTAATGTAATTGGTAATATTCTGCTTTAGATCCTGAAGTTGAAAAATTTGGAAGTATGCAGTTTTCAATGCATAAGCAATAGCAAATTGAATTAAGTACGATTCTAAATTTCTCAATTAATTATTTCATTCAAGTATCTCCTACCCAAATAGGTGGTTTTAAGTAGAGATTTTTCTTAACTGTCACAGTATTCTTCTAAGTAAATAAAGGATGAATAAAGTTTTTTTTATATTTATTTTTTAAATAATGTATAAAACCTATTACCTTAGCGCTTGGATTATGGAATGTTACACCAATTGTTTTTTTCAAACATAATCCCAAAGCCTGAATCAATTTTTTACAGCTGGAAACATTAGAATCCTATGAAACACTTTCGACCGACAGTAATTTGTTGTCTGTTTGTATTTTATTGCCTTCCATTATTGGCTCAACCATACCGGGTTCAGCTAGCAGCCTACGTTGAAAAAGTCCCTTTCAAATATTTTTCTGAAGCGCATATTTTTGGAGTATACATGCTTACTGACCAAAATAATATTCACAGATATTATATTGGAGAATTTAAAGAAAAAGAAGAAGCTGATAGGGTAGTGTCAGAAGCTATCAAGAAAGGATTTCAACATGCACTTGTCATTGATGTAGAAGAGCAACGAAAATTATGTGGCAAGCCTTGTCCTTATTTTTCCAGAGGTTCAACTTACTCAGATGAATCAACAGAAGTGCTTAGTTTGCACAATGTATTTTTTGGATTTAACCAATCTACTTTGTCTTCTGAGTCGAAGAAAGAATTAGATAAAGTTATACGATTACTAAAAAAGAATCCTCATTACGAAATTTTAGTTTCGGGTCATACCGACTCCAAAGGTTCTGCTGAATACAATATAGGATTGTCAAAAAGAAGAGCTAGAAACTCTAAGAGCTACTTGATTAATAAAGGAATCAAAGCAAAAAGAATTAAAGCGCAAGTCTTTGGAGAATCTGTTCCAGAGGCAGATAATATTGATGAAAAGGGACGCGATTATCCAAAAGGAAGAAAATTTAATAGAAGAGTTGTTGTGGCGGTTTATGATCCTAGTAATGGCCAAATTATTATTAGTAGGAAATAACTCTTTAGAAGAACATTTTCTTAATATTATTTTAAATATTCAACTTCAATTTTAAGGGTCTGTTTGCCTGTCATCGTAACATCTTGAATACTTTCTACAGAATAACCTTTTTTAGAAAAATATTGAAGATGTTGATCTAATAAAGTAACTTGATTAGATGAATTATTTTTTATTGAAATAGAACTCACCTTGTCGTTTTTGTAAAAAACAATAAATTCACGGGTTTTTAATTTGTCACCTATTGCCTTATACTTTAGTTGTGTCAATTGACCTTGAGCATTTAAAGTACTATCCACATCATATTTATCTAACAAAGCTACTTTGTTAATATTTGCATTTTTGAATATCTCTAAGTCTTTCCTAAGATCAAAATCATTTAAAGTTTGTTCATCATTTTTTCCATTGATGTTGACTTTCTTTTTAATTGATTTTAGATCAGCCATAGTATTGATTTCTTTTTCCAAAAAATCATTGATGTCGAAAAATGGTTGAAGATTTGCCTCCACTTTTTCGACTTGGCAACTTATTGTAAAAATGCTTAGGACAAATATGATGTGGATTATCTTTTTCAAATTATTTTTTCTTTGTAATTAAATTTTTTCCAGTCATTGCTGCTGGTTTTCTCATTCCTAAAATAGAAAGAATAGTAGGTGCGATATCTGCAAGCTTTCCATCTTTCAATTTAACTTTTTCATCTATATCTTTAGCAACAAAAAAACAAGGGACAAGGTTTTTAGTATGAGCCGTATGTGGAGTGCCATCTTTATTTACCATAAAATCAGAATTACCATGATCGGCAATAATAATAGCTGCATACTCATTCTTCAAGGCAACTTGGAGCAATTTTTTTACACACTTATCAACGATTACCGCAGCTTTCATGGCGGCTTTAAAATCTCCAGTATGCCCAACCATATCCGTATTCGCATAATTCAAACAAATAAAATTAGGTTGGTTTTTTTTGATGTCTTTGATAATTGAACTTGTGATTTCCAATGCGCTCATTTCAGGCTGAAGATCATAGGTAGCAACTTTTGGCGATGAGACCATGAGTCTTCTTTCATTTTTAAATTCCGCTTCTCGTCCTCCAGAAAAGAAAAAAGTAACATGAGGATATTTCTCTGTTTCAGCGATTCTTACTTGTGTTTTCCCTCTTCTTGATAAGATTTCTCCAAGTGTATCATTCAAGTTCTCTTTTTCAAACATTACATTTACATTTTTGAATTTCTCATCATAACGAGTCATCGTAACATAATGTAATGGTAATTTTTTCATGCCAAGGTCTGGCATATCTTCTTGAGAAAGTACATGAGTAATTTCTCTTGGGCGATCTGTTCTAAAATTAAAAAAGATTACAACATCATCTTTTTTAATTTTGGCAATTGGATTATTAGCTTTATTTACACAGACGATTGGTTTTAAAAATTCATCTGTAACTTTCTTTTTATAATTAGCTTTTAAAGTTTTTAAAATATCAGTTGTCTTTTTTCCTTCACCTTTTACTAAAAGATCATAAGCTAATTTTACTCGCTCCCATCGTTTGTCCCGATCCATTGCATAATATCGACCAATGACAGAAGCTAGTTTAACAGATTGTTTATCAATATGTTGAAGAACGTCTTTTAAATATTCAGCGCCAGCTGTTGGAGAAGTATCACGTCCATCCATAAAGGCATGAATGAAGACTTTTTTCAACCCTTTAGACTGTGTAATATCACAAAGGGCTTTCAGATGATTGATGTGAGAATGAACACCTCCATCAGATACTAATCCCATCAAATGAACGGACTTATTTTTTTCTTTTGCATATTTTAGCGCAGCAAGGAGATTTTTATTTTTTTGAAGCGTTTTCTCTTTGATAGCTTTATTGATACGAGCCAGTTCCTGATAGACAATTCTACCTGCTCCAATATTTAAATGTCCTACTTCTGAATTTCCCATTTGCCCTTCAGGTAATCCAACTTCTTCTCCAAAAGTTACCAACTCGGAGTTTGGATATTTTTTATATAAAGAATCAATGAAGGGGGTTTTGGCTTGAGCGATAGCACTTACTTTTGGATCTTTTCCATGTCCCCATCCATCAAGAATAATAAGAATTGCTTTTTCTGATTTCATAATTTTGTAAAAGTAATTTTAGAAAATAGGTTATGGTTTAATTTGGTAGGACGGCTCAAAGGTAAAAGTTTGAATTAATTTTACCGATGAATTTTTATTTTTTATCGAAATATTAATGAAGTATTCTTTGCTTTCCATTACATTAGGAAATATTTAATTTTTTATATAAAAATCAAAATCATGATAATTGTAACAACTGACTTTATTACAGGAAAAGAAATTGTAGAAGTTATTGATATAGCAAGAGGAAGTACTATTCGAGCACGTCATTTAGGGCGAGATATTTTCGCAGGACTGAAGACCATTGTAGGAGGAGAAATTTCTGAATATACAAAATTGATGGCTGATGCGAGAGAACAAGCAATTGAGCGAATGATTGCAGATGCTGAAAGTATTGGAGCAGACGCTATTATTAATGTTCGTTTTACAAC
Source organism: Caprella mutica (assembly GCA_947561585.1). Taxonomy (NCBI): domain Eukaryota; kingdom Metazoa; phylum Arthropoda; class Malacostraca; order Amphipoda; family Caprellidae; genus Caprella; species Caprella mutica. The sequence goes on from CANNZV010000010.1 coordinate 2,328,415, forward strand.
CTCAATGGTGATGCAAGGATCATCGGAGGTTTTAGCATATGGAACTGCGGTCAAACTGAAATGAGCGACGGGATGAGAGAAGTAGGAGATCAGATGCTCTTGAAATTTATGTTTCATGTCTCGCTTCTCACCTCTCTCCTCAGACATTTTATTCAATTAGATTTTTTCAAAAACAAAAGATTATGGAATTTATAATTACAATCCTGTTATCTTTGGAGTCCTTAATTGGAACTTTCTTTGTGTGTGCCTTGGTTTATTTAATTTTAAAAAGAATTGAAGACAAAGAGAATGAAACTTTTGAGGATAGAGACTTTTAAAATAAAAAGATAAAATGGCAAAGCAGAAGTTGAAAAAAGATATTGAAGTTATTAATCGTAAGGCAAAATTTGAATTCCATTTCTTAGCAGAGTTTGAGGTAGGAATTATTTTGACTGGGACAGAGATTAAGTCAGTTCGATTAGGAGAAGTAAATCTGAAAGATGCATACTGTCTTTTTCAAAATGGAGAATTGATTATCAAAAGCCTTTTTATAGCTGAATATAAATTTGGCAATCAAAATAATCATGAAACTAGGAGGGATCGAAAACTTTTACTTAGAAAACCTGAACTTAGAAAACTTGAAAAGAAAGTAAAAGAAAAAGGTTTTACAATAGTACCTTATCGAATGTATATTGGTGAAAGAGGTTTTGCAAAATTAGAAATTATTCTAGGTCAAGGTAAAAAATCTTACGACAAACGCGCCACCATAAAAGAACGTGACAACAAACGTGAACTCGACCGAGTAAAGAAACAATATAGATGATAACGATTAATGGGGAGGAATAACTAACGGTGAATTATTCTAAGCGAGTAATTCACCGTTAGTTGTTCCTCACCATTATAGGTTAATCATTTATCATTAATAGTTAATCATTCATTAAGATCCCATTTGTAAGATTGATAGTCGATGTCTGCATTTTTTTTGATTTTGATTTCAGCATATTGGTTGATGAATTCTCTTTTTGACATTCCCGTTTTTTTAAAATCACCACCATACCATTTAAATATTTTTGAGAGTTTTGGATTGTTTGGATCTAAAGTATTCTTAGTTGGGTTATTGATGAAATATCGCATTTGGTCATCGAGTTGTTTGTTAAGACGTTTGGCGGTGAAAGCTTCACTCCTAAGCCGAGGGCAAGAAAAAGAAGCGCAATTAAAAGCAGCATGAATACGAGGGTCATTGAATCGTTTGCGAGCAATGCCATGTTCTAAATCATTTAAATTATAACTCCTACCTTCTATTTTAAAAAAATTGATTTCCCATACATCACTTACAAATGGAATCCCTTTTTTTATATCTTTTATACTTTCGACTGGGTAGTGATCAGTAATTAATTTTACGGTAAAAGCATTGTAAGCATTTATCCAATAGGCTAGTCTTTCATCTGCAGTCCAATTCTTTTCATTAGGCAGATTGTTGCTAAGAAGGTCTAAATATTGATTAAACTTCACACTATCCTTAATGAATCCTTTGTAGTTCACCTTTCCTTCTTCAGTTACATTTTGTTGTAAAAGCGTATTCCATAATTCATGAGTGATAGGAAGGGAATTGGATTTATATTTTTTTACAGCACAAGCATTGAATAAAAATATGCTAGAAAAGAGTAGAAAGATAATAGATGCAGAATACTTCATTACTAAGTTTTTTATTGATTAACTGATGTTTTTGTCTACAAGTAAAACAACCAATTTGCATTTTCTTTTATAGAAAAAAGCAAAAATATGTGTAAAAGTCCTAGTAGAGACTTACGTGTTTTCTTTAGAAATGGATTAGTGTTATGAGCATTGAAACTAATCTAATTGCCCGAAGTAAAATGTAGTAGAACTTAATTTTCGATTCAAATTTATTATCTTTCGAAACTTTTATGTTGATGAATTTAATTTTTTTTTAATAAGTTCTTGGTCATAATTATTCATAGGTGATTTCGAGATTATTTTTTTCTCTTTTGAGGCAAAAAACGTAGGCGATGCCCTAGCATCGGTGAGGCTTTTTAACGAAGAAAGAGGAAAAAAGAAACTGAAATCACCTATGAATAATTATGACCAAGAACTGGAAATACGAAACCTAAATGGATGTAAAATTTTGCGGCGCTGCTGGCCATGTAACAGGAAGTTCTCATTTGATCACTTTGGAGAATGGATATAAAATTTTATTGGACTGTGGATTATATCAAGGTCGGGAAGAAAGTATGAGTGATTTTAATACTTCATGGTACTTTGAACCATCTGAAGTAGATTTAATGATTCTTTCACATGCGCATATCGATCATTGTGGAAGAATTCCAAAGTTGGTACATGATGGTTTTCAAGGAGATATTTTATCAACTCACGCTACTCGTAGTCTTTGTGCAATTATGTTGTTAGATAGTGCAAAGATTCAAGAGCGTGACGCAGAATATTATAATAAACGACAACTTAAAAAGAAGAAAAAGAGAAAAAATAAGAAATCTAAAAAGGCACTCATTTTAAGAGAGCCACTTTATACAAGTGACGATGTGCCACCTGCTATGGATTTATTTGTAGGAGTAGGTTACAATCGATGGTACCGAGTCAATGAAAATGTAGAAGTTTTATTTAAAGATGCTGGGCATATTTTAGGAAGTGCGAATGTTACATTGAGAATTAATGATGGAGGCAAGGAAGTTATGTTTGGGTTTACTGGAGATATTGGACGACCTGATCGACCTATTTTACGAGATCCTCAACAAATGCCTGAAGTGGATTACATGTTGTGTGAGTCTACCTATGGCGATAAAGATCATGCTGCGAAACCAGCAGAGGAAGATCGATTTTTAGAAATCATAAGAAGGACTTGTGTTGAGAAAAAAGGAAAATTAATTATCCCCGCGTTTAGTGTTGGGCGAACTCAGGAGATTGTGTATATGTTGGATCAAATGGAAACAGCAGGATTACTTCCAAAAATTCCTGTTTATGTTGATAGTCCTTTAGCGGTGAATGCGACTCAAGTATTTGGAGCACATCCAGAGTGCTACGATAATAACCTGAATGAATATTTATTGATAGATGATAATCCTTTTGGATTCAATAAACTGACTTATGTAAGAGAAGTTGCGATTTCAAAATCATTGAATGAAACGAATAATCCATGTATTATCATTAGTGCATCAGGAATGATGAATGCAGGTCGTATTCGGCATCATATTTTTAATAATATTGATAAAGAAAAAAATACATTACTGATCGTTGGATATTGTTCACCAGATACTTTGGGAGGGATATTGAGACAAGGAACGGAGAAGGTGAAATTATTTGGAGAATGGAAAGTTGTGAATATGGAAATCGAAATAATGGACTCTTTTTCTGCTCATGCAGATCGAGGAGAAATGGTTGAATTTTTGAGTAACCAAAAGAAACTTAAAGAATTATTCCTTGTTCATGGTGTACCTGAAAAGCAGAAAAGATTTAAAAAATTGTTAGTGAAAAGTGGATATAAAAAAGTGATAATTCCTACACTTGGGCAGGAGTTTAAACTAACATAAAATTTTAGTGTTAAATTGAGATATGAGAAAGGTTGGAAAATAGAAGGTCTATTTTCCAACCTTTTTATTTAAAACTACGTGTAAGGAAAAAATGAGAAGACCGATAAGAAAATGCAAAATCCAAAAAATGTTGGCAAATTGTCAAAACAAAAATGGAGGTATAATAGATTTGTAGTAACTTGCGTTAAAATAAAAGTAAATTCTTGATTTGTAATGAAAAAGATTTACTTCTAAAATAGTCTATCCTTTCTTTAATCCTTCACTTTATACATTTTTTTCCCTAGTCTGTAAAGCTTAGTTTAAAATTAAGCATGTTATATTACATTCAAATCCCATATTTTTTTTGATTTTTGTAAAATAAACCTAGGCACTTAAATTATTCTATTTTATAGGATTATAAAAAATCGTTTATGAAAAATTACATTTACCTGTTCGCCCTTTCGTGTATTATTCTAATAACATCCAGTTGTAGCAACTTCGACGAATTTGAGGAATCCTTAGATACTGAGAGAGAATTGGCTGTTCCACTTTTCCATACCACAACAACTTTGGTGGATTTATTAGATGGTATAAGTGAGGAAACATTTGTCACATTGGGGCCTGATGATTTGATTACCTTAAATTATAAAGGAAATGTTACGGAACGTACAGCTGTCGAACTTTTTGACTTCTTACAGCTTCCTCCTATTCCATTGGTGGATTCCGTGTCTAGTTTTCCATTTGATTTACCAGGGACTTTAGATGTGACTTTGATGAGAATTAAGGCAGGTACTCTGGCATTTCAATTTGAAAATAAAGATTTCGAAGATGATATAGATGTAACACTATCAATTCCTCAACTTACCAAAAATGGAGTTCCGTATACTCAAAATAGAATGTTGGGAGGAGCGAGTTCAGGGAATAATTTATGGATAGGAGGACTTGATCCAAATAATTTAGCAGGTTATCATTTAAATGGCGGAGATGATAGTTTAAAAATCTACTACGAAGCAATCCTGCAAAGTAACCAAGAGCGAGTTATTTTCACCAGTTCACCAGTACCTATCATATTGATTACGGGTTTGGAGTTTGAATACATTGAAGGTTTCTGGGGGACAGAACCTTTGGACTTAGCGAGAGATACGATTGAGATTGATTTTTTTGAAAATTGGGTTCAAGGAGATGTATATTTTGAAGACCCTTCTATAGAAATAGCGGTAGATAATAGTTTTGGATTTCCAGTCCGCTCGCAAGTAAACTTGTTAGATATTCTAACTGTAAATGAAGATGTCATTAGTTTAGAAAGTACATATATAACTGACGGAATTGATTTTGACTATCCTGCCCTGAATGAACAAGGAGTTAGTAAAACAACGATTTTTGATTTTACAAAAGATAACTCAAATGTAGTGGATGTTTTAAGTTCTGGACCTGTTTCCGTGGACTATGATATTGATGCCGTTTCTAATCCCGATGGGATTCAGGAGATTGGATTTATGTTGGACACAAGTGCATTTAAGGTACAAGTGACCGTAGAATTACCTTTCAGAGGGAAGGTGAATAATTTTAAAGGAATGGATGTGTTTAATGTGAATTTCGATTCTTATGATAATGTAGAATACATCGAATTTAAAATGGTGGCAGAAAATGAAATTCCTTTGGGAATTGATGTGCAGCTATATTTTGCTGATGAAAATAAAAATATTATTGATTCACTTTATACTACTGAAACTAATATTTTGTCACCAGCACCAGTAGATCAATATGGAGAAGCATCAGGTGCTTCAACTGAGACCATTACTTTTGCGACCATTGATGCAGCAAAATTTGAAAGAATTAAAAACGCAAAAAAACTGATTGTTGAAGGTGAATTTTTTACATCTGATGCAAGTGCATCTAATGCTCCGATAGTAAATTTAAAAGGAGATCAAGAAGTTAATATTCGAATGGGAATGAAAGTGGGGACGAAGTAATTTTGAATCATTAATATTGACAGATTCAAAAATTGAAAAATAAAAATAAAAAAATGTTCAAATACCGTTTTATAATTATAGCTGTTCTTTTTGTTTTTTGTAACAAAGCATTTACACAACAAGAAATGGGACTGTCTACCATGAATATTTGGCAGTCTTCAAAAACCAATCCTGCTTATATTTCTGACCATAAGATTACAGTTGGATTACCCAATATTCATTTGAATTACTACAATACAGGTGGCGCATTTAGCCAGTTTGTAGTAGATTATTTGAATGAAGAAAATTCTATAAAAGTAGGCGATGCGATCAATGATTTATCAGATGTTGGGAATATATTAAGAGGTGTTTCAGAAATTGAGACGTTTAGTGTTGGATATCGATTAGGAAAAAATATTCAATTAGGATTTAGTCATTCTCAAAAGACAGATGTCTTTATGGATTTTCGAAAAACGATGGCTAAATTATTTTTTGAAGGGAATGGGCAGTACATTGGCGAAACCATAATTTTAGATACAGATCTGCAATTGAATGCTTACAATGAGTTTGCATTAAGTGGAGCGATTCGTTTTTCAAAATTAACAGCAGGAATAAAAGTGAAAGCCCTGACTGGAATAGCCAATGCATCTTCTAGTAAAAATAAATTATCACTTTTTACAGATCCTGATGTGTATCAGTTGACTTTGAATTCAGATTATCAATTAGATGTTTCTGCGTTTGCGACAGCTGATGATATTTCTAATTTTAATGTGGGAGTAGGAAAATATAATTTTGAAGAAATTATTACTAAAAATGCAGGAGTTGCCATCGATTTAGGAGTAACCTTCCAAGTTAATGATAAACTTACAATAGGTGCAAGCATCTTGGATTTAGGAAAAATTAAATGGACTGAAAATGTAGAAAATTATTCTAGTGTAGGAAGTGAAACTTATGATGGCTTTGATTTTGCACAGTTCAATAGTAATGATTCTATCTCATTTGGTAGTGCAATTGATACATTGGAAAATGCTTTTAATTTTCAAGAAACAAGTACTGATTTTTCTACCAATTTACCTTTAAAAATATATTTGAGTGGAACATATCAGTTTAATAAAATGCTACGCTTTGGTGGAATGTTCTATAATGAAAATTATCGAGGTCAAAATTTTTCTGTATTTGCCCTGAGTGCCAATGCAAAATTGACAAAACTTCTTTCTGTAGGTGCAGTTTATTCTGGCCGAACGGATAGTTTTTTAAACCTCGGTTTGAATTTTGCTGTAAAATTAGGTCCCGCCCAATTGTTTGCAACAACTGATAATATTCTAGCGATTGTGGAACCTTATAAAAGTTCAAATGTCAATTTGCGAACAGGCTTGAATTTATTATTTTAAGTAATCGTTACTTGAATTTCTTTTTCCTATTTTTGGAAAATAATCCCTCCCGTTTTAATACTTTGTAATTTTTTTTTGAAAAAAATAGATGTAACACAATACGATGGTGTTACATCTATTTCAAAATGCACAACATCCATGAAAAACTTTTACACAACCCTTATTTTAATTTTTGTTTTAAGCCAAACTTTATTGAGCCAAAATCCACTAGCCTGTGACGGCCAACGGTATATTGATGACGTCTTTTCTGATGTTTCAGTTACTACCGTTACCTATGGTTCTAACGCCACTATTTTCGGAACCAATCAAAGCCTAAAAATGGATGTTTATGAACCAGTAGGTGACACGAATGCTAAAAGACCAGTTATTCTTTTTGCATTTGGAGGTAGTTTCCTTTTTGGAAATCGACAAACTATGGCTCAGTATTGTGAACAATTTGCCCGTAAAGGATTTGTTGCTGCTACAATAGATTATCGATTAGGTTTTATAGGTGCTAGCGAAGAAGCTGTAGCAGGAGCAGTAGTGAGAGCGGTTTCAGATATGAAAGCAGCAGTACGGTATTTTAGAATGGACGAAGCCAACAATGATATTTATAAAATTCACCCTGATTATATTTTAGTAGGTGGTTATTCTGCAGGCGCAATTACGGCCTTGCATGTGGCCTATATGGATGAAACTGATGATATCAGTAATACTGTTTTAGGTGTTATCAATGACAATGGAGGATTTGAAGGGAATACTGGAACCTCAGAAAATCAAACGTACTCTTCTGAAGTTTTTGCGGTGTATAGTCTTTCAGGGGCTTTACAGAAAAAAGGATACATTGACGCAGATGAAACCGAACCATTTGTAAGCTATCACGGAACTGCGGATAATACAGTTCCAATTAACAGTGGACTTGCCGCAGGATTAGCAGAAGTAGATGGAAGTGCATTGTTACATGAAGAAGCAGATTTACATGGATTGCCTAATTATTTTAAAGTTGTAGAAGGAGGTGGTCATGGAGATATTCATTCTGATCTTTTTTATGAAGATGCTAGAGATGAGTTTGATATGATGAGTCATATCTTTTTACAAAATCAAATGTGTCCAGATTTCCAAGTTACAAATACAGAGGATATTGCGACCATTCAACAATCAGTAGAAGTTTTTCCTAATCCTTCTGTGGATGTAATTCAATTTAATTTTGGGAAATTAGAAAGTAGCTATCAAGTGAGAATCTACGATCATTTGGGTAGGGTAGTAACGACTTTTGATGGTGCAAATGAAACTAAATTTACATTGGAAAAAGAAAGGATAGGAACAGGAGTATTTTTTGTAAATGTCTTGTTTGAAGATGTTGAAGTTGCTCCTATGACAGAACGAATTATATTTAATTAAGATAGTGACAGGTGACTAGTGATTCGTTTTTTTAGATACGAGTCACTAGTCACCAATTACAAAAAAAACTAACAAGTATCAGGCAACGGCATCCCATTAATTGAAACCAAGCGATCCAATCGAATTTTCACATCTCCACTCATTTCTAAAAACTCTTCTTTGTTTTTTGCAAAAATATTGTTAATCACTCCTTCAATTATTTCTTCCTCTTCATCTGCATTGCGAAAAATTACTTTGCAAATACTTTTACGAAGTGCCAATAATTCGATCTCATCATAGAAAGCGCAACTGATAGGAATATATTTTTTTTCCATAAAAATTAAACTTTCATTTTAAGTTTAGTAATAATTCGAACTTCTTTATTTAAAGTGCGATGTACAGGACAACGATCTGCAATTTCTAAAAGCCGATTGATTTGTTCTTCCGTCAAATCTCCTTCCAGTTCTATTTCTTTTTCGAAGTGGTCAATTTTTACTTCTTTGCTAAATTCAACACACTCCATACAATCATCTACATATTTTCTACCATGGTCGATATGAACTTTTACTTCTTTTAAATCCCATTTTTTTCTTCGAGCATACATTTGTAAAGTCATCGCAGTACAAGCTCCTAGCGCAGAAGAAAGATATTGATATGGCGATGGCCCAAAATCATCGCCACCTACCTCTTCACCTTCATCAGCAAGCAGACCATGAGCACCTGCTTGAATCTCGGTAGTAAAACCTACATCTCCTAATCTTACTGCAACTTGAGCATCAGTTTTTAATTTTTCTTTTGCAGGTGGAGCTACATATCGCGTCATCCAGGATGCAACAAGATCACCTACATAGGCCGCATCAACTTTTTTAGAAAGCATATGATCTGCTCCATCTAATGAAACAAAACTTTTAGGATGAAATGCTGCATGGTAAATTTTTGCAGCATTTTCGATAGTCACAACGGAGTCCTGTGGTGAGTGTAAAACTAAAATGGGTTTCTTTAAATTTTTTAAAATAGAAAACATATCCTTACTGCGTAGGTCGTCGAGGAATTGTTTTTTGATGGTAAAACTTCGTCCGCCTATCGAAACCATCGCAACTCCATTATCTTCGATATCTTCTATCTTGCTACTCAATAAATGAGTTACATGTTCGGGTTCTGAAGGTGCGCCTACGGTTGCAACAGCTTGGATTGTTTCCAATTGTGAGGCAGCAAAAATCACAGCAGCACCTCCCAAGGAATGCCCAATTAAAATACGAGGCGCTTCATAATGTTCTTCTAAATATCTTGAAGCTGCGAGTAGGTCTTCTACATTAGAAGTGAAATTAGTATCTGCAAAATCTCCTTCACTTTCACCTAGTCCAGTAAAATCAAACCTCAAAACTCCAATGCCGTGTTGGGTCAAAGCTCTGCTGATATGTCGAGTGGCAGTTAGATTTTTATTCCCTGTAAAAACATGTGCAAAGATTGCAAATGCATAAGGATGACTGTCAGGTGGAAATTCCAGTCGAGCGGAAAGAGTGTATCCATTTGCATTTTCGAACTGTACTTTTTGTGAACGCATGGTTTTGGATTTTTTTTATTTCAACAATGAAATGTAAATATAGATTTGACTTGTTTAGGGAAATGTCATCATCATGACGGTTTGTACGTCACGTTATTTAAAGGGGCATTTATTCAGAAAAATTCTCTCCTTTTTCTAATAATTCCATAATACGATCTAGATCACTTTGAAGTCTTTCAAGCGCCATAACTTGACGATCGTAATTCATATAAACTTCTTGTTTTTTATAATTTTCAAATTTCTTTTTCCATAAGTCATACATCACTTCCGATGCATCTCCCAGAACATGTAATTTGAATTCTTCTTTGCTTGCAGTTGAATCAGGAACACCCGTATAGTCTGAATATTTTTCTACAAAAGTTTCAAAGCTTTTTTGAGATTCAAGAACTTCTTCAAATAATGCTTTCGCTTTCTTTTTAGCTGGATCACCTTGATCAAAGAAACCGCAACTAGAGATCAAAAAAGCAATCAGAAGTAAAAAATGTATTTTCATTGTTATACTTTTTGTTTAGAAAATGCAACTGCTAGTTTTGAAGCAAGTTTTGCATTGTTGAAAACCAATTGAATATTAGCCGCAAGACTTTGCCCTTTGGTCAATTTTTCAATTTTTGCCAATAAAAAAGGCGTAATTTTTTTTCCTTGAATTCCTTTCTTTTCTGCAATTTGAATGGCGTCTTCAATAGCAAGACTGATTGGCTCAAATTTCATTTGATATTTTTTCAAAATAGGATTTGCAACCAACACACCACCTTTTAAACCTAAATCCCATTTTGTAAAAATTGCTTGAGCCAAGTCTGTAACATTATCCACACGGTAGTCAACTCCTAGGCCACTTTTTCGAGTATAAAATGCAGGGAACTCATCTGTTTTAAAACCCACGACAGGTACACCAAATGTTTCCAAGTATTCCAGCGTCAATTTTAAATCTAAAATTGATTTTGCACCTGCACTCACTACGGCAACATTTGTATTCGCCAACTCTTGTAGGTCAGCAGAGACATCCATCGAACTTGTTGCCCCACGATGTACACCGCCAATTCCACCTGTTGCAAAAATTGGAATATGTGCCATCTCTGCAATAATCATAGTGGAGGCAACAGTAGTAGCACCTGTTATCTTTTGAGCCACAATAAATGGTATATCTCGGCGGCTAACTTTTACTACTTTTTGACCTAGTTTTCCAATATGACGAATTTCATTTTCAGAAAGTCCTGCACATAATTTCCCATCGATAATGGCAATGGTCGCAGGAATTGCCCCATTCTTTCTCACAATATTTTCAACGGCTATTGCGGTTTCCACATTTTTTGGATAAGGCATTCCATGAGCAATAATTGTACTTTCCAAAGCCACGACAGGTTTACCTTCAGAAAGGGCTTTGCTGACTTCTGGAGATATTTTAAGATAATGATTTAGCATTTAGTAGGTTGAATGTTTATGTCCCAATGTTCGGGATGATTGATATGATAGTTTAAATCCTTAGCTTTGCCACTAAAGTAAACAAATCATTTACCGTAAAGTTAAAAAATGAAAAAAGAGTTTAAAGATATTTTCCATAAAAAACATTCAATTCTTGGAATGATACATTTGCAAGCATTGCCAGGAACTCCTACTAGTCGCTATAAAATGGAGCAAATTATTGAGATGGCATTGACGGATGCAGCTATTTATCATATGGCAGGAGTGGATGGTTTGATGATTGAAAATATGCATGATGTGCCATATCTTAATCGAGAAGTTGGTCCTGAAATAACAGCAGCAATGAGTGTGATTGCCAAAGAAATAAAAAGAGATATTGATTTGCCTTGTGGAGTTCAAGTTTTGGCAGGTGCCAACAAATCTGCTCTAGCTATAGCAAAAGCTGCAGGGCTAGAATTTATTAGAGGGGAAGGATTTGTATTTGGGCATGTGGCAGATGAAGGTTGGATGAGTTCGGATGCGGGGGAATTATTACGCTATCGCAAGATGATTGAAGCTGATGATGTTTTGATTTTTAATGACATTAAAAAGAAACATAGTTCGCATACAATTACTTCTGATGTAGATTTAGTAGAAACAGCAAAAGCTGCGGAATATTTTAGAAGTGACGGGTTGATAATTACAGGAAGTTCTACTGGTATTGCAGCGGATTTAAGAGAGTTGAAAGCAGTTAAATCAAAATGTAATATTCCTGTTATGATAGGTTCAGGAGTGACTTTAAAAAATGTAAAAAAATATTTTAAAGTAGCCGACGCACTAATTGTAGGATCTTATTTTAAGAAAGATGGGCATTGGGGAAATGATGTGGAGTATGATCGAGTCATGAGGTTGATGGAAGTTGTGAATAAAATTTAATGGTGATTAATAATTTCGAACCAATCACTAATCATCGCTAAAAATGATTTCGTAGAAAAAAACGAGATCATTTATTGAGTTTTTTTATTTTGGAAAAAATATAAATCAGATGGCCGCATTTCTATTTTCAATTATTCGGATTATTTTTTTCTTATTCATTCCATTTATTTTGTTGATTGTAAGTTCAATGTATTTTCATTCCCAGCAGGAGTGGTCACCATGGTTTGCTGTGATGGGTGGAGCAGGTTGGACGATTGTAGTAGTCGCGGTTTATTTGAGTTATTTTCAAAAGAAACTTTTTAACCTAAATCCTTCTTCTAAGTCTATTAAATGGAAAATAGTTTTATCTGCGATGTTGGTATTAGGTTATAGTTCTTATGCCTTGTTTTATTTTTCAGATAATAATGCAAAAACAAAAACGGTACAAGATGAATTTACAAGTTTGCATCCTATTTTACGATTAGCGACGAGTACAATAGTTTTTGTAGATAAAAGTTTAATTATGACGGATGCCAATCGGGCACCTGAAGATTATAAAAAGATGGGGTTGAAAAGTAAAAAAAAATCGCTGCATTATAAACAAAGTAATGGCTATGTTCATGCCATTGATATTCGAACAAAAGGTCGAAGTGAATTTCGAAATTTTTTACTAAAATCTTATTTCCAACTCATGGGATTTAATGTGTTAAGGCATGTGGGAACGGGAGATCATTTGCATGTTTCTTTAAAAAGTCACGATAGCCCTTATGCTATTTAATGAATAATTAATAATTTATAGAGTATTGTGAAACAAACGGTTTTCGAAATTCTTAATTTTTTATTAAAAAATACGCACCATGACTCATAGTGCGTATTACAAATATCAACTAATCAAAAAATATATTCTTTAAAGTTTCGTAATTCTACCTGATTCTGTTTGGTTATTGATTTTGATTTCAGGATCACCTTTATATAAAACCTCTCCAGAGTTTGATACATCAACAACGAGTTTTTCCTTAACTGTAGTAATTAATTTACTCCCATCCGATGCAGTTGCATTTACTCTATTTGTTTCTAGATTACTTGCATTAACATTTCCAGAGTTAGTAAGATAAGCATTCATAATATTGGATGAACCACTTAAGATAATTTCTCCTCCATCCCAAGAGTTCACATTTATAATGTCAGCATCTATGGGCAATGTGATAGACGTGCTATGTTGAGCAGTAATATCAATCTCATCTGTTTTAAAAACATTCTCAGCGGATAAACTTGAAGATCCTTTTAGGGTAATACTTTTAAGATCCTTAGTGCTGATCGTGACCTCGATGTTACCTATGTTTTCGTATGCGCCATTTTTTAGGCTCAAATTAAGAACTCCATCTTTTACATCTGTATTAAGGTGTTCATGAATATTGTTAGCACATGTTATTTCAACATAGGGTTCTCCTTGATAAAGGGTCACACTACCATTTTTTATATTTAAAGTGTGTAAATCCTTTATGTCATAGTAGCGTTTAGAAATAGAATCACTTGCATTAATGGGGTTTCCCATAACAGTATTTGCACGTACATAAGCCATAGTAGATATAGCACAAGCAAGTAAGACCAAAAAAGTAGTAGCTAAAATTTTATTACTAGTTTTCATGATAATCAAGGTTTTAAAAAATTAATTATTAGATGAACTTCCATTTTGATCACTTCCATTACTGCTACCATTCATCTGTTGTTTATAGATTTCTTCTAGATCTTTTAAATCCAATTTGAGTAACCTCATGGTTTTAAAAAACTCGGGAAGGTATTGTTTTATAAAAGTTTCTTTTCGCATGGCTTTGGTTTTTTCATAGGCATCCTCTGATACAAAATATCCGATACCTCTTTTATTAAAAATAATATCTTGTTCCTGTAGATAGGTGAAAGTTCGCATCACAGTATTAGGATTGACCTCAGTTGTAGCTGCTAATTCACGAACAGAAGGAACTTTGTCACCTGCTTGCATCGCCTCTGTTAGAATTTGTTCCAACAGGTGATTAGCGATTTGCATGTATATGGTTTGATTCTTTGTGAAGTTCATATTATGCCTCTTTTTCTTTTAGTTTAAAAAATCCTGCTGCCCACATAATCGGAGGAAGTAATAACCAAAATGCATATTCTGCCCATTTAGTTAAGGTTCCCATTACAAAATCTTGAGTGGCATGATTAGTTTGCATATATCCCACAGGTTCCATTCCGTCGAAAAAATCGGCGAATAAAATTCTAAAAGCTATTGCGCAAATTAGCCCAAAGAATATGACAGAAAAAAATGTGAATAATGATGTTTTAAAGAAAGTGTATTTCTGAAAAGCAATTGCCCCCACTAGATAAATAGATTGTATGACTAGATATATTTTTATAAAAAATAAAGACCACCAATCACTAATCAACCATGACGTAATAGATTCTTCTGAATATCTAAAATATAATCCATCAGCAAATTTTACATAAATCCAAAATAACAATACGGTTATAATTGGAAATAAAACTGCGGTGATTACCCATTTGCTTAAATATTTTTCAAAAGTAGATGCAGGTAAACTGAGGTAATGATGAGTTCCTGTTTTTTCATTAAACTCATAATAGGCAACACTCGAAAATATAAAACCTCCACCAAATAGAACCAAAGGAAACATTTGGAAATTAAGATGTTGATAACCCCCATGAGTTTCGATAATAAACCAAGCAAACAACATCAAAAATCCAAATACAGCACCTACTACGATAAGCGGTTTTTTATTTCCAGTCCATAACTCCTTTTGTAGTAACAAGGAGAATCGCCGAAAGTCAAACGTTTGATTATTCATGTTAAAATATTTTATTTTCCTTGCCAACGGTATGTAAATGTTGAACTAGAAATGATTTTAAATAATCCATCAGCATCATTCGAATCACTAATACACCAATCATGATGGAAAGAATTGATTTTAAAAAAGAGCCTGCGAGTTTTATCAAGTTTGGAGTTTTATGAATTACCAAGCCTCCAATTAAAAATAAAACTTGCAGCAAAAAATAAGCTCTGATGTATGGTAAACTCCAGCCATGAAAAGGACTGAAAGTTGAAATCGTTGTACCTGAGTAGTGGTGATAAAATTCATCTGCAAATATTGAATAGGACCAAAATAACAATGCTATTATAACAGGATAAATGATAGCTGTGATAAACCATTTATTTACAAAAGAATTTTTTGTTGTAATCGTTAAGCTTGTCAAAGGATCTTTTTCCAATGTCTTTTTCATTTGATAATAAATCGTACAAATCAAACCGCCACCAAATAATGTCAAAGGAAAAAGATTTAAATTGAGATAAGCATATCCATAGTCTGTAAAAATCATAATCCCCGCCATCAAAATCCAACTCATAAATGCAATTCCTAAAAACAAAATCGAATGATGATTATCAAATTGTTGTTCTTTTTCTTGTAGCAGCGCATAGTCAAGTTGATAGTCTAGATCATTCATGATATACTGGGGTTTTAAATAGTTCGTTAATTTTTTCTCGATTTGTAATTATAGTGTTAAAGAGTGCCTCTAGTTCTACTTCTGATTCTTCACCAGTTAAATTTTCAGCAACTGTTCGGTAGGCACCAGGAAGTCGTTCGGCATGAAGTACCCCTTCAGGTTCAGCAGTAGAGTAGGAGATGTCGAAGAATAATTTTTTCGAGACATCCCATAAATTTTGTTGAAAAATAATTTCTCCTTCTTCTAAAATTATGATTGGGTCGATCAAGTTGGCCATGTCTCTCACTTGATGAGTCGATACGATAAAACTTCTTTCATCAGTAATGGATTTGGCTAATAATTTTCGAAATTGGCTTTTGGAAGGAATATCCAATCCATTGGTTGGTTCATCCAAAATCAGCAAGCGAGAATTGCAAGCCAATCCAAAACTGAGTAAAACCTTTTTCTTTTGACCGTAGGACATTTCAGTCATGTTTCTATTTCTTTCCAAACCAAATTCTCTTAAATGGCTCTCAAATTGAGCATGATCGAAACTTGGGTAAAAAGGAGCATAAATTTTTTCGTAGGTGCTTACTTTGATATTGGGAACGAAATGTTCTTCATGGATAAAATAAACATCTGCTAAAAAATTAGGATTGCGATCTTGTGGTCTAAATCCCATTACATCTATTTCTCCTGTTTTTGGAAAAAGCAGTCCTGCAATAATTTTCATTAAAGTTGTTTTGCCCGCACCATTTTTTCCTAGAAGTCCATAAATGTTTCCTTTCTCTACCTTCAAGTCAATACTCTTGAATAGAGGTTTATTTTTTTTATAACCAAAAGAAACGTTAGATAAATGAATCATAATCAAATGGATTTTTTGATTTTAATTTTGAGTGAATTATAAAACTTGAAATATATTTTCAATCAAAATTAATTTGAAATGTGTTTTACTGTATTACTTAACTAGTACACTACAAAGGTAAGCGGTTTTTTTTCATAAAAACAAATAATTCATTAGATTTTTTTGAAAAAAAATTAAATAAACAGGAAAACAATGTTCTTTTTTTAAGTGTTGACCCAACAGAAATGGAGTCATTCACGCTTTTATATATGGTATTGACCAGATAAGTAGGCAGAAATGAAGTCTATTTAGATTAAAATTGTTTTTTTTGTTGTGTAGATTAGAATTACATAAAGCGCCGCTTCTCCCTAACTCAAAAAAAAAAAATGTGTCACACTTAACCCATACAGATAGGAAAGTCTATCCCCGCGAAGAAGAGCTGATTCCGTCGAAACCTACGTTTTGGGAAAACATTACGAATTGGGAATGGTATCCTAATAATGTTTTTTTATTTCCTTTATATGTATTTGGAGTATGGAAAGCTTTCACTAATCGAACCTTGTGGTTGTTCAGTACTGCCAATCCAGGACTTACTTTTGGTAGTTTTTTTGGGTTAAAAAAATCGGAAGTGTATGACCTTTTACCGCCTGAAACTTTTCCAAATACGATATTAATTCATCCTACAGATAGTTTTTCAGAAGTACTAACCAAGGTGGAAGCCATTGATTTAGAATATCCATTTATTGCAAAACCTGATGTGGGAATGGTCGGATTGATGGTACGAGTTATTGAAGATGAAGATCAACTTCGGAAATATCATGACTTGGTTCAGGTGGATTGGATTGTTCAAGCATTTGTACCATATGATTTAGAGGTTGGATTGTTTTATATTCGGCAACCACAAGAGGAGAAAGGAAAAATTGTTGGGCTTTCGCAAAAGAAACCATTGTCTGTAATTGGTAATGGAAAATCTACTTTAGGAGAGTTAGTAAAAAATGATGCTAGAGCATTTAATTGGGAAGAAGAGATTTTTAGAAAGAAAAAGAAAGATTGGAATAAAGTACCTGGCAAGGGAGAATTTGTTCAATTGATGAATACGGGTAATCGGAAAAATGGAGCACGGCTAGTAGAATTAGTGGAAGAGGTTGACGAGGATCTTGTTGCACTTTTTGATAAAATTAGCCATCATAGTGATCGCATTTTTTATGGACGTTATGATGTGAAATGTAATTCTTTAGAGGATTTAAAAAAAGGTAAAAACTTTGCCATATTAGAATTTAATGGAGTTCATTCTGGTTATGGACATTTATATCATTGTGGAAAATCGGTAAAGGAAGCTTACAAAAGTATACTTAAAATGTGGGCGCAACTTTATGATATTTGCATCACCAATTCAAAAAATGGCGCAAAGTTTACTCCTGTATTAAAAGGCTGGAAACATATTTATCAATTCATCCGTCACTTCAGAAAATTGAAAAGATGGGAGAAGAAAATGCCTTAAGTAATGAAAAATTAATAATTAATAATGAAGAATTTTGAAAAATCGCAAATCACCATTTAAGAAAATTATTCATTTTTAATTATTCACTAGAGTTAATTCTGAATGATAAATTTTGAATTTTGAATGTGTCGAAAACCTTAGATTTACTACACTTTGAAATTTCCCATACAAAACTGTTTAGAATAATCTCTACTATTCATTATAAATCTATGTTTCGAAAATCCCTTCTTAGATATTTAAAATCTGATTTAGGTATTTGGCAATCCTTTCTTTTGGGATTGGTCATAAGTGCTTCAGGCTCAATGGTATTGGGGGCACTTCATCTTATTGCAATTCAAATTAGTATAGAAAAAGGTTGGCAAGCAGCTATTTTGTTTTCGAGTGGATGTGCACTTGTAGAAGCAATGTTTGTTTGGTTTATTGTTCCTTTTACACAATGGTTGGGAAGGAAAAAAAATGGACTTTGGATAATGGAATGGGTGTTGTTGATTTTGTTTTTAGGGATGAGTTTGTTTTGTTTTTATACCGCATTTCATTTATCAGGTGAAGCAAAAAATGTAATTACACCTTTGATAACAATCCCTACTTTTTTCTTTGGAATGGGAATTCGATTTTTATATCCAAGTATGATTCCGTTTTGGTTGGCTTGGAATACTGTTTTGGTTACAAGAAAAGTTCAATTTAAAATTTTACCATTTGTAATTGCAGTAGGAGTGGCTACAGTAATAATGCATGGCGCATATATTTTTGTAGGAGAATTGTTAGTAGATTTTTTGGAAAATAAAGGAAAAGCAATGTTGCTATTGATGGGAACGCTATTTTTAGTGACGGCAGGATATCAGACGAGACGAGTTAAGATGAATTTTGAAAAAGGGAAAAGGGAAAAGGGAAAAAGGGAACAAGGAATTTCGAAGTAAGAAGTTTGACGAAATAATTTTGAGGTATAAGATTCACCAGTATTTCGTCAAACTTCTTACTTCGAAATTCCTTGTTCCCTTCTTCCCTACGCTTCTTCCTCAGGCATTTCGATAGGAGTCAACATTGGTAAATCGATCAAAGCAGCCTCTTCTTTACTTACACTACCAAAGCCTAAGAATCCACCTGATGCTTTAGCAACATGCTTAGCAAAAGAAGTTAAACTCTCATACATACGAGCACCCCATTCTTGATCTAATTTAGCAAGGATAGGATTTAGTTTTTCTATCCTAGCAGAAAGGTGAGCATTACGTTCCGCAGTTTCTTGAGGAATTACTTTAAGCCATCTTTCTAATCTTTCATGATAATCTTCACCTACTTTATCATAAAATTCTTGCATGACTTCATGGCCAGAAAAACCTCTGATTTTTGCAATCTTTTCAGAACCTTCTAACTCTTCTTTCTCAATTTTACCATCTGCTCCAGCAATTAGTAATGTGATAACTGGAATAGCATCAAATAGTTCTTGTTTTTCCTCTTCGTTAAGCTGATATAAATTATTTAACATCGTTTAGAATATTTTTTTTAGAAAAATAAAGACATCATTTAGACGATATATTTTCCTTTCCGTTACTAAATGTTCAATTTGAGACCGCAAATATAATTTAAAATTTAGCTTGATAAATATTAATTTAGATTTTTATGTTTAAAAAAATAAAACAAAATGAATAACAATCGAGAATTTGATATTATTATTTGGGGAGCGACAGGGTTTACAGGCCGCTTAGTCGCTGAATATATGTTGAAGCAATATGGTGTAGATGGGGATGTGAAATGGGCTATGGGCGCACGAAATGCTGTAAAATTAGAAAAAGTGCAAGAAGAACTTGGAGCAAATAAAGTTCCTGTTGTAATTGCTGATAGCCAAAAAATGGAGACTCTTGAAAGAATGGTTCAACGTACCAAAGTGATTTGTACAACTGTAGGACCTTATGCTCAATATGGTTCTCTGCTCGTTGAAGCATGTGTAAAACATCAAACGGATTGTTGTGACCTTACAGGTGAAGTACAATGGATGCGAAAGATGATTGACCAACACCATGAAGCAGCAAAAGCTAATGGGACTCGAATTGTACACACTTGTGGCTTTGATTCTATTCCATCTGATATGGGCGTTTATTTTTTACAAAAAAAAGCAAAAGAGAAAACTGGGAATTATTGCGAACAAATCAAACTTCGAGTCAAAGCAATGAAAGGAGGCATGAGTGGAGGAACTTATGCAAGTTTGAGCAACGTGCTAAAAGAGGCACAAGAGGATAAATCACTTTTTGAAATATTAATTAATCCATATAGCTTGAATCCCGAAGGAATGCAGAAGGGAAAAGATAGAAGGGACTTGCAGAAAATAAAATACGATGAAGATGCTAAATCTTGGATTGCACCATTTATCATGGCAGGTATCAATACCAAAGTAGTACGTAGGAGCCATGCATTAAATGGTTTGCCTTATGGAGAAGACTTTCGATATGATGAGGCAATGTTGACAGGTGACGGCTTTTCAGGGAGAATGAAAGGAGGGGCAATGCTTGCAGGAATAGGATTAGTGATGGCTCCAAAACCAGATTCTTTTTTAAGAAAAACGGTAGATCGATTTTTGCCAAAACCAGGGGAAGGGCCTTCAAAAAAAGAAAGAGAAGCAGGTTTTTATAAAATGATGCTTTTAGGCAAATTTGCAGATGGAACACCATTCATAGGAAGTGTAACTGGAGATCGTGATCCAGGATATGGATCGACTAGTAAAATGCTTTCAGAATGTGCGGTTTGTTTGGCAAAAGATAAAGAACAATCACCAAGTGTGTCAGGTGTTTTGACACCTTCAACTGCATTTGGAGATGTATTGTTAGAAAGATTGGAAAAGAATGCTGGATTGACATTTAAAATTTATGATAAGTAAAAATATGAAACAAGAAAAAGATTATTTTCAGGATCACATGCCGGGCAATGTTTGTTTTGGTTGCGGAAGGAGTAACCATGATGGTTTAAAAATTAGCAGTTATTGGGAAGGCGATGAGTCAGTTTGCATCTGGGAATCAAAAGAGAAATATCAAGGATGGCGAGGTATTTTGAATGGTGGGATTTTAGCGACTTTGATAGATTGTCATACTATGTGTACCGCAATGGCTGCGGCTTATCAAGCCGAAAATCGACCACTTGAAAGCAACCCAATTTACCGTTATGCAACAGGGACGATCAATGTCAAATATTTAAAACCAACCTCTAACGAAAAACCAATCGAACTTAGGGCAACGGTAAAAGAAATAAAAGGTAGAAAGGTTGTGATATCGTGTATCGCAAAATCAGATGGAGAAATAACTGCGGAAGCTGAAGTGATTGCTATTCGAGTTTTTGATAGTAGTAAAGATGGAGAAAGTGTTTTTCAAGGATAGATTAGACTTAATTCTGAATGAAGAATTTTGAATGAGTCAAAAACCTTGTATTTATTAGGTTGTGAAATTCTCCATACCATTCTATTTAGAATAATCTCTATTAATCTTTGGATTTATCGATTGCTTCTTGTGCAAGGATTTTCCATTTTGGGTCTTTGGTTTTGTGAAGTTTCCATAGTTCTGAATCTCTTGGAACTGTACTCATAAATTCAAAAAGCTCTTTTGTTTTCCAATAATTTTCTTCCCAACTAAAATCTCCTTCAAAAGGTGGATTTAGATATGCTTCTGCAATTGTAGCATGAACCTTGGCATACCCATCGACGAGTTCATCTAGAGTTTTAGGTCGGTATTCTGAAAATATTTTTTTGGAGATAGACCGACTGTCTGTTTCAAATAAGGATTGTAAATAGATATAAAGATTTAGCCATTCTTCACTTCCCTTTTTCCTAAAACTCATACTAACACTTCGATGATCAGAAACCCAAATTCTCAATTCAGCAAATTGGTTATGGTAAAAAAGACTTTCTAATTCAGGATGAAAATTATGCTTTTGAAAAAAAGGAGTGAAGTGATTTTTGATATGTTTATGCAAATCGTATTTATCGCCATCAAAATGTAAAGACCCTACTAGGTCTTCGGTTTTTGAAAGTGTTGGTTTTTCAGATTCTACTTTTGTAGGAGGGATGTTATTTTTTTGTTTTTCTTTAATCTCTTCATTTTTAGCGATTGGTTTTGATTTTTTTTTGAAAAACAAAAAAGCAAGAATGCCCATGAAAATTAAAACTAGTAAAAGAGATCTTTCCATAATTTTTTTTCTAAGATAAAATAAAAACCCCTGCAAAAGAATTTGCAAGGGTTCATTTTCTAAGCATAGGTATTAAAATCTTTTATAATTGAGAAATATCAATTGTATTTTTTGACTAATTTGATAATACAAATTTAAATCAAAAAGTTGATAAAATGAAAATTTTTAATCAAAAAGTTTACATTTTTAATCAAAAAAATCGAATGAAAAGCGATGCACCTTTTATTCGATTTTTGATTTTAATTGACATTTTGATTTGATAAAATTATGCTACATACCAATATGCCCATGCAATCAATACAAATTGTAAAGGCAACCTAAGCCATAAAAACCACTCTTTTATTTTCATACCAGCACCCTTGGTCATTAGCATATAAATATTGGCAGGGAAAACAGCAATGAGTAACAATATAATTCCCCAAGCTGCCATAGATTGAGTAGCAGGAATTAGAACTCCAATTCCTCCTGCGATTTCCGCAACTCCAACAATGACATTGATAGGTTTTTTCCAAGGTTGTAAAAGTGGAGGTGTGATTTTATAAAAGAACCAAGCTTTTTTAAAATGCATGTACCCTGCATAAATATAAAAGAATGCCATAGGGTAGAGGAGTATTTCTTTGATGGACATAGTTGATTTTTATATGGTTATATTTTGTTTTAAATTGTTTGGAGTGGTTTCAGATGGTGGAGCAAAATTTAAGTTTTTTTTGAAAACTACTACAAACTATCTGAAACTAAGTAAAAGAGCAGAATTAAATGTAAAATTTTAAGTGCAAGATTTTTTTGATAGTTTTTCTTAAAAAATCATTGCATACCCTGTGGTACGGAATTATTTTTTAGGGAAAAATAGCGAAAAAAGATGTGCTTAAAAATTACATTTAATTTTGCTCTTTTACTTATTTAAATTATCGAATTAACCGTTTGCTAAAAATACCTTAAATTGAGTTAAGTTTTTCCTACAAAAAGAATAAAATCCCACCTAGCCAAGTTTTAATTAAAACAGTTAAATATTTTCAATGAAAAAAATACACTTGATGTTTCTTCTTTTGCTAAGTGCTAATTTTCTTTTGGCGCAAGATGAAGAAGTAGATGCCGATCTTATCTATGATGATTACACTTATGTGGATTACATTCAATCTGTAAAATTACATGTACCAGGTGTAGTCGTAAGTTATCCTATTATTAATTTGGGAACAGGTGTTTTGAGTTTATCCTTTGATGATTTGGATGGAGATAATCGAGATTATGTTTACAAAGTAGTGCATTGTAATTCGGATTGGAAACCTTCAGAGTTATCAGAGATGGAATACATGGAAGGATTCAATGAAGAACGAATTCCAAGTGGAGAATTCTCTTTTAATACGTTAACTAATTTTACACACTATCGAGTCAATATTCCTAATGAGGATTTCAGGTTTACCAAATCTGGAAATTATTTGTTAAAAGTTTATGATGATGAAGATGAGCGGTTTTTAGTTTTGACTAGACGGTTTATGGTAGTTGAACCTAAATTTATAGTTCGAGGAGAAATTCGAAGACCATCTATGGTGAGTAAAGGAAGATCACATCAAGAGGTGAATTTTGTAGTAGAACATAAAGGTATTCGGATTACCAATCCTCGACAGGATGTAAATGTTATCGTGATGCAAAATGGACGTTGGGATAATGCGATCAAAAATATTAAACCTCAATTTGTAAAAACGGATAAGCTGGTCTATGATTATTTAGATAAAATTGTTTTTCCAGCGGGAAAAGAATTTCGATATTTTGACCTTCGAACGCTTCGTTATCGAACCGATCAAGTTAAAGGAATCGAAGAGTACAAAGATGGATACGACGTAACATTATATATGGATAAAATGAGAGGCTATTCTGTTTATTATAATTTGCGAGATTTGAATGGAGGATTTGTTATTGGGAATATAGATAATAATGATGCTCTTAATATTACTTTTGCGGATAGCGATAGTGAGGATACTCGTCGTGCAAAGATTGAAGCATTGCGGCGCCAAATTATGGATAATCAAGATTCCAATAACTTAGAAAGTGATTATGCAAATGTATTGTTTTCGTTAGAAATGAATGAGCCTCTTTTTGATAAAGATGTCTATATTTTTGGAGCATTAACGGACTGGAAGATTAAAGAGGAATTTAAAATGACTTATCAAAATGCAGTTAATGCATATGTGGCGGATATATTTTTAAAACAAGGTTATTACAATTATATGTACGCTACTGTTCCTAAAAAAGGAGAACAAATTCCTGACCTAGGAGAGCTTGAAGGAAATTGGTATGAGACTGAAAATGATTTTACTATTTTAGTTTATTATAAACCATTTGGGGAGAGGTATGATCGATTGATGGCAGCGTATACTTTGACGCCGAACCCGTGATGGGAATATCGAATTTCGAACAAGGAATTGAGAAGGAAGAAGTTTTTGACGAAAAAATTGTGAATCAAAAGTATCCGAAAAAAATTTCTTCCTTCGAAATTCGATATTTCCATTGACTTTTACAAAAACAAAAAAGCCATTTCGAATTAACGAAATGGCTTTTTTGTTTAAAAAAAATAACAGAACAATTACAAAGTTTTTCTCAAACCAATCATAACACCTGTGGATAAATATTTTTGATTTAAAATATAGTTTTTAACGGTAAATGATTTTGGATAAAAACGAGTATGAGGCTCGATTATCAATTGAGTGTTTTTTAATTTTTTACCTAAATCAAAATTAAATCCAAGTCCTAAAAAGGTACTTAGTCCAACTCTGTTTTTAAAAATATCGTAATTGTCGGGATGGCCTTCAGTAAAATAAACAACTTTATCTTCCAATGGTGAAAAGAATGCACCGCTTTGTTTTGAGGATATATTTACATAAACCCCTCCATTTACATTTAATGAAAATCTCTTCATCTTAACTTCATACCCAACAAGTACCGGGATATCAACCATTTTGTAACGGTTACGAATGTTGACATCTCTAGTGCCTTCAGTAATACTTAGTGTATCTCCTGCAGCATCAAGTTGAATAACAACTTCTTTATGAGTTGTTTTTAAAATATCATTAATCTGAGTGTACACGATTCCTGTTCGGAACGCCCAGTCATACTCTGTTAAAAAATTAACTCGAACTCCAGTATTAAAAGAATAATATGGACTCTCGCTATCGATTCTCAATTCAGCATGATGTTTAAAGTCTTCTGATTTGTATTCCAACATTTGAACTGCGTAATCAGGAGAGAAAAATACATCAATCGAAGTTGTGAATTTCATTTTTGAACCATCAGGTTTTACCCAACATTTAGGTTCTATTTTATAAGATTCAGAATTTCGAGATAAAGTATATTTAGATTTTAAATCAGGTAAAAACAAAACGGATTCTTTTGTGGTAGAACGGTTTGCAATTATCTTGTTATTTTTACTTAAAGCACTTTTCTTTTTAAGTGAAGAAGTCGTTGTATTTTCTTTTGAAGAAGAATTATCACTTGAGTTTGATGTAGAAATAATGGCTTGATTTTGAGGGGTAGAAAAAGAATGTTCAACGTTGCCACCTTTTTCTATTAACTCATCTTTTCTTGAATCAAAACTTTCAGTAGAGGTATTTCCAATAACAGTATTTTCGCTCCCACTATCTTGAATGTTTTGAGAGAAAGTAGAATTTGTAAATGTGTTGTTATTGTTTGTTTGGTTTTGATTTGAATTAGTAGATTTTTTATTTGTTTGGATAGAAGTATTTATTGTAGATGAATTTTCTACGGTTGTATTTTGATTGTTAGAAATTTCTGAAATTGTATTTGCAATAGAAGCTTCAATATTTGAATTTTGAATGTCAGTATTTAATTCATCCTTAGAAATAATTGACTTATCTCCAATTATTTTTTCAGCAGTAATTTTTTTATCAGAAACTGAATTTTGATTTTGCTCATCAAAATTAACAGTTAGTTTTTCATTTACAGTATTTGCTTTTTCGTTTCCAGAAAAAGCATACCATGTTCCACCACCTACAATAACCAATGCTAATATGGAGAAGAACCAACTGCTGCCCCAAGGCTTTTGCTTAGGTGTAGGAGGTGCAGGAGTTTCTATATCGATGGCATTCATGATCCCATCAAAAAGATGCATAGGGGTATCCGTGGAGTATTGCTCCATTTTTTCCCTAATGATTTGATCTGTTTTCTTGTGTTGTTTCATGCTACGATTCTCATTAATTTAGTTATTTTAGATTGCAACATTTTCCTTGCTTTTACCAATTGCGAGCGAGAAGTACTTTCTTGAATTTTTAGTTGTGCTGCAATTTCTTTATGGCTAAATCCTTCAATAACATATAAATTAAAAACTATTCGATACCCATCTGGCAATTTTGCAATGACGTTCATTATTTCTTCTTCGTGTAATGAAGAAATCACTTCAGGATCTAATGCTCCCTCTTGATAATCTTCAAGTCCTATTTTTTCCTTTTGGTAACTACTTTTATTATAATTTTTCAAAGCAGTATTCACAACTATTCTACGCATCCATCCTTCAAAAGATCCTTTTCCTTCATATTTATGCATGTTGGTAAAAATCTTAATAAAGGCATCTTGCAAGATATCTTCCGCTTCCATCCGGTGACGGGTATATCTAATACACACCCCCAACAGCTTACCTGAGTATTGCTGGAACAATGCCAAATGGCATTGGCGATCTCCACGGATACATCCTGCTATGAGTTCTTTTTGGTTCAAGTGTGATTGTTTTGCCTATCGCTTACACGATAAAGAGTTTGTTTAAATCAATATTAAAAGAAATGATATGGTGTAGGATTTTGGAATTCTCAGTTTGTTTTATGAGTTAGAAGCATAAACAAAATAAGAATTTTTTTTCAAAACCCTAGTCACTCTTTTAGTTTAATTTGATTAAAAATAGGCTAAACATGTTTATTTGCTTTTAAAATACTGTAAGTCGAAACTTAAAAAAGAATTCGACTTACGTATTTTTTAAGGAAACAATTTTTCAGGGGAACACTTTTTTTGAAAGTGTATGTTGCCATTTTTTTGAAATTGCTGTTGTCAAAATTGGCTCCCTTAGAAATCAAAAAATCAATCAAAATCAAAATTT
This sequence comes from Caprella mutica, assembly GCA_947561585.1. Taxonomy (NCBI): domain Eukaryota; kingdom Metazoa; phylum Arthropoda; class Malacostraca; order Amphipoda; family Caprellidae; genus Caprella; species Caprella mutica. Next base: position 2,355,596 of record CANNZV010000010.1, read on the forward strand.
ACAAAAGTTGTGATTTATAATTTGTTTTTAGACTTTGATTGAATTTTTGATTTTGATTCCTTTGTTTTTAAAAGCAAACATTAATATTTCCCGTGACTACATTTGGAATAATATCCAATGACAATGGTTCACTTTGATTTTGATTTTCCACATCATATGCGACCAATGTTGCCATAGAAAAATTACAAGCGTTAACGTCCACCTCAAGGCGTCCGTCAGAAATTGGGAAAAAATAAGTTTTAGTATTCACACTTAAAATTATATATCCATTTTGGACTTTGTCGAAATTACAATCCAACAATGTTCCTGTAAAATGTGAAAAATCGGAACTATTGCTGATTTTTATATTGCTGATTAATGCATCTGAATTCAATGCACCTATTGTTGTACTGTAATCTATATTGTTACATTCATCGAGTACTTTGATTTTTGAAGTGAGTCCTTTTGGAACATTTGCTACAATATTTCCATTCACATCTACCGATTCAAATCCTAGTACTCCTCCATTTACGATCTCAATGCTAAATGGCATATTACTTAAAGGCTCTTCATCAAGGTTTTTTAAAACACCTTTTACCGAAACAAATTCATGAGGTCGACTACAATTCCAAAAACCACTTTTTCCAATTTCGGCTACATACATTCCATTTTGCAAAGTCGCTGTTCCCTCTTCTTTCCATATATTTTCATCAAAATGCCATAGTTCAATCGTAGAAGGCGCATTATGAACTAAACCACTAGAAACTGGAAATCGAACTTCTACTTTTTTCCCAGGAACGATGCTTAATTTTTGTTGATTCACATCACTCCAGTCAAATGTAAACATCCCAAATGATTCCAATAATCGCTCATTGCCTGTGAAATTAATTCCTTTTAGATCAGTAGGCATTTTTTGTAAACCTTCCAATAATTCAGGATTTAAAGAATATGCTGCGATTTGTACTTCATCAGAATATCCTACTCCGTTTTGGTCAATGACTGCATTATCAGGAATATTTAAAATCAATCCATTAGGTAAATCTACTTGGCCTCCTGTTGTGCCATTAAAATTTGCGATTTGAGTTTTTTCTAAAATTTGAATTCTTAATTGCGAAGTACCATCTTTAGAAGGAATAATAGCTCTTCCACTATCGAAATATCCTAATTTACTCACATTTAAAGTTGTTCTTAATGCATCTACTTCAACATTTTCGAAATTGAAAAATCCATTATCATCACTTTGAATACTATTTTGTAAAAGGCTAACCCAAGCACCATTTACAGGAGTTCCTGTAATATCTACTATTTGCCCAGAGATACGAGTTGTAACAAGTCCATCTGGAAATAGTGGATCGGGCGTAAATACATCTTTATCTTGATTGCAGGCGAAGAGCAAAATGCTCATCAAAAAGGTTATTTTTAAAATTACTTTCATCATAATACACGGATTTCTTATGAAGTATTTGAGAAATGAATATATTTAAATATACCCATTTCTCTCATACTTGCTTTGCTTAGTTTTCTGTAACTTCTATTAAAAAGATTTAATAAAAAAAAGAGTTTCGTTGTTGTATTAATGAAGACCCCATTAACTTGAAAAATGCTGCTTAATGATTATTTTTTCCCTCTTTTTTTTGAAAAAAAATATTTTTGGAAAAACAAGAAACAAAAAACACTAAGTATTTAAGTATGTTGGGGTGTAATTAATTGACTTTCAATATGTTATGAGTAATTCTATTTTTATGAAAAAATATCTAATCCTTTTTGTTACAAGTTCATTTTTAATTTTTTCATGTAAAAATGATGATAATAATGAATTTGATCTCACACTTCAAGACTATATTGAAACGAATCCTTCATTTTTACCTTTGAATGAGTTAGTCGCTTGTGCGGCAGGAGGGCAAGAAAATTTTTTAGAAGATGATGAGTTTCCATTAAGTATTTTTTTCTATCCAGAATTGGGAGCTACGAATTTTAAATATTACGAAACCAAAAGTGGAATGGATGATCCTAGTGATTTGAGTTTGTTTTTGGAAAAAGAAGCTTCGCATCAACCACTTTTTAATGGCTTTTTAAGAAAATTCGCTCGCCCACTTCCTGTAGAAGATGTCTGGGCGAGAGTCTCATTTATGGCAAATGATACGCTATGGTATTGTAAACCCATTCGATTAAAATATTACTCGAAGCCAAGTCAATTTGCTCCTGAATTATGTCAAATTAATTTAGATAATTCGTTAGAACCTATTTTTAGTTGGGAAGATGGAATTGCCGATGATAACATCATTTATTTTCAAGTGATTAGTACTGAAAATGGAGTCGCTTTATCAGGCACTTACACTACTGATTTATCTTTTCAATATTACAATTTAGATAATGTAGTATTCAATGTAACAAGATCAGGACAAATGATGCCGCTTGAAATAGGGGAAACTTACAAGTTTACATTGATGGGAGTGAGTGCGGATAATTGGGTGAACTTAATAATGGAAAAGAGCTTTGTTGTTCAATAAAATTTTTTCGCCACGTCTTTAAGTAACGCGACTCTCCTGAGTCGTGACGATATTCGACAAACAAGTTTTTCGAAAAATTTTGATTCAGACTTGTTTGTCGAATATCGTCACGACTCAGGAGAGTCGCGTTACTTAAAGACGTGGCGAAAGGCGAATTAATAGTCGTGTATTCAATGGATATTTGTTAATAAGTCCCTTAACACTTTGTAAATCAATCATTAAATCCTATCTTCATCACAGAATTTCCACTTCTGCGACCCTCATATAAAATACCGCTCAATAATTTTTTTTTCAAACAACGTTTTATTTTTTACAAAAATCACATATTCATTATTTATTGGTTTTAATAAAAGAGAATAGGAAGTTTTAATTGAAGCGCTATCAACATTACAATTGAAATAGTTTATGAACCAAACCAAAAAATTACTCTTTTTGATGGTTCTGATGTGTACAGGCGTCCAAATATATTCCCAAAGACACATCGGAAATTATGACCAGCTTCTACTGACTGGTTCGGTTGCTCCTGTGGAAAATTTAGAATCCTTCCTAGAACATCCTGAAATAGAAAGGGATGAAATATTTCAAAATCAATTTTATCGTTTAGTGCAATTATTTGACATTCCAGATGATTTGGAGAGAAGGGCACTTTTGGATGCTGGGATAACGCTTTTTGATTACATACCACATCAAACTTTTGTAGCGGCTATTCAACAAGATTTCTCTGCTGAGAAATTACGAGACTTGAATATTCGATCTATCACGAAATTAAATCCTACTCAAAAAATATCACCTGCCATTTCAGGAAATGAAAAAGTTGTGCTACAATTTTATCCAAACATTTCAGCAGATACAGTTAAAGATTTTTTAGAAAATAAAAATATTGAAATTTACGAATTCCTAAATTCGATACATTCAGTTGTGATTTGTCGACCATCTGATTTGGAAGCTATTGCTAATTTTCCAATTACATTTTTCATCTCTTCTGCTGATGGAGATGCATTGCCTGAATATTTACCGGGTAAAAATAATCATCGCTCCAATGTCTTAACACCTAAGATAGAAGGAGCAACTCAATACAATGGTTCAGGAATTAATATTGCCGTAGGAGATGATGGAGAAATTGAATCTCACATTGACCTTAAGAATAGAGTTTTTCAAAATAATGTTTTGGGAGATTTAGAAGGTACACATGGAGAAATGGTGACTGGAATCCTAGCAGGAGCAGGTAACCTTAATCCAAAAATGGAAGGAACTGCTAGCCATGCAAATATTCAAATGATGAATGATTTTGAAACAGTAAGAAAAGGGGAAGCACTCTATAATGAATATGGAGTTTTTATCACTTCTACTTCTTATAGTGATGGTTGTAACCGAGGGTATACTCATCTGGCACAAATGGCAGATTATCAAGTAAGAACGCATCCACATTTAATGCATGTTTTCTCTGCTGGGAATACTGGAAATGAAGACTGCGGTTATGGCGCAGGCGATGGATGGGGAAATATTACAGGAGGAGTTAAGATGGGAAAAAATGTATTGACTGTAGCAAATGTAAATACTGAAGACCAGCGATCAGGGTCAAGTAGTAGAGGTCCTGCAAATGATGGGAGAATTAAACCAGACATTTCTGCGATAGGTGATGGACAGTTTTCGACTCAACCTAACAATACTTATGCAATGGCAAATGGCAGCTCTGCTGCAGCTCCAGGTGTTGCTGGAATTTTAGCACAACTATATCAAGCCTTCCATAGTTTGAATGATAATACTTACCCTAATGCGGGACTAATTAAATCTATTCTTTTGAATACTGCCGATGATTTGGGGAACTCAGGACCCGATTTTTCTTATGGATATGGTCGTGTAAATGCAAGACGTGCGTTGAATGTTATAGAAAATAATCAATACTTAGGAGGACAGTTGGGGCATACCAATACGCACTCTCATTTTGTAAATGTTCCTGAGGGGACGCAGCAATTGAAAGTGATGTTGTATTGGAATGATGTGGAAGGTTCTACGATTAGTTCTACTGCATTAGTTAATGACTTGGATTTAAAAATAGTGAATGCTGAGGGAGATACCTATTTACCTTGGGTGCTGAATTCAACTCCTGATTCTAATTTTTTAAAACTTCCTGCAACTAGAAAAATTGATACCCTTAATAATGTAGAACAGGTTACGATTAATTTACCAGATGCAGGTGCTTATTCATTTATGGTCGAAGGAGCAATGATTCCACAAGGGTTTCAATCTTACTATTTGACTTATGAGTTTGTTCAAAATGATATTACGGTTACCTATCCTTTTGGAGGAGAAAAAATGAATGCAGGAGAACTTGAAAGAATTCATTGGGATGCTTATGGAACAGGTGGTAACTTTGAAATAGAAGTAAGTTATAACAATGGAAATACATGGGAGGCAATAGGCCTGGTAACAGGAGATAAAAGAAGTTTTCTTTGGCAAATTCCAGAGGTAATTACTAGTCAAGCTAAGCTACGAGTAAAAAGGGAAAATGAGGAAGGAGAATGTTCTGCTTCATTTACTGTTTATCATACCCCACAAAATTTACATGTTGCAGAAGTTTGTCCAGACTTAGTTAGACTAGAATGGGATCCAACGGCTAATGCAGATAGTTATATGATTTATAAGTTGGGTGAAAAATATATGGAAGTTTTCGCTACGTCTAATATGCCTTATATCGAAGTTCCAATTACTACACCTACAGAAGAAAATTGGTATGCTGTAGCTGCAATAGGAGAAAATGGATTATTGGGTAGGCGCTCAATAGCAATAAGTGATGGAGTCGATTTATTGAATTGTGATTTGGGAGTAGATATAAGTGTGCATAGTATTGCAACACCTTCTAATTCTATTTTGCAAAACTGTTTTCAAAACGCGCTAACAGTAAGTATTAATATTACCAATACAGGAACCGTAATGCAAGGAAACATTCCTGTTGCATATAAATTTGATAATCAACCTGTTGTTAATGAAGTTTATAACAGTACAATTCCGCCAGGAGTTACTGTTAATTATATTTTTAGTCAGAAAGTTCCAGCAAGCCAAATAGGTGACCACAATTTAAAAGTATGGGTGAATCAGGTAGGCGATCAAGCAGTATTTAATGACTCCATGGATTTTCATTTGAAAGTAGTGCCAAGTACATCTGCCAATTTACCTTACTTCCAAAATTTCGATAATTTTTCAACCTGTGAAGTTGGAAACATTTGCGATGCAAAATGTACCCTTTCATCAGGTTGGCATAATGATTCTAACCAATTAAGTGATGATGCAGATTGGATTGTACATCGAGGTGCAACAGTTACAGCTGAGACTGGCCCCTCTTCGGATCAAAATACAAATAGTGATTTAGGAAAATATCTTTACCTCGAAGGATCGGGAGGATGTATCGAAAAAGAATCCTTTTTGTTAAGTCCTTGTTTTGATTTGACTACAGCTGCACAACCGATATTTAGTTTTTGGTATCATATGAAAGGAGCAGATATAGGGAGGTTGCATGTTGATTTATTTGATGGATTTAATTGGTATTATAACATTACTCCTACATTGACAGGGGAACAAGGAAATGATTGGCAAGAAGTGGAAGTTGATTTATCTGCATTTGCAACAAAAGTAGTTAATCTTCGATTTAGAGGAGTGACAGGTTCAGGTTATTTGACAGATATTGCAATTGATAATGTTGCTTTATTTGATGCCCATTCTTCTCCATATCCTAATTTTAAAGCAGATAAATTATTCACCTGCCCTTTACAAAAAATACAATTATTTGATAATTCATTAAACGTTCCAACAGATTGGGAATGGGAGTTTTCTCCAAATACAATTTCATATGTAGATGGTACTTCTTCAACTGATGCTAACCCTGTTGTAGTTTTTAATGAAGTAGGAAATTACGATATTACATTGATTGTAACCAATGCTTATGGTGCAACTCAAGTAACTAAACAACAATACATTTCCATTTCTAATGGGAATACAATTCCATTTGGAGATACCTTTGAGACTACAACTTTAGATGAAAATAAATGGTACTCTCAAAATGAAGATAAAAACACCTCTTGGACAACGACTTCTACTATAGGAAGAGATGGCAATATGACTCAAGCCATTTTTATGAATAACCATAGTTATAATACTGATGGAGAAAAAGATGTGATTGTATCAAAAGTAATTGACTTAACACAAGCAGAAAGCCCTTATTTGAGATTCGATTGGGCTTATGCACAGTTCAATAGTAATTTTGCAGATAAGTTAGAAGTTATTATTTCTTCGGACTGTGGAGAGAGTTATCAGAATGTTGTTTTTGAAAAACATGGAGAAGAGTTAGCTACGGTTTCGGATCAAATTTCATCGTGGTTTCCACAGCAAAGTTATGAATGGAAAACAGCGAAAATTGATTTAAATGAATTTAAAGGAAGTTCAATCTCGGTTCAATTTATTAATGTAAATGGTTTTGGAAATAATTTGTTTCTGGATAATTTCTTAGTGTATGAGTACGACCAATTTCCTAGTGCAAATATGTTCTATTTTCCAGAGGACAATACTTTTTGTTTGGATAAAGAATCGGTTACTTTTCTAACTAACTCCAATGCCGAGAATGATTTTTTATGGACTTTTGGAAAGAATGCTTATCCTGCTGTTTCATCACAGTATGGTCCACATGTAGTAGAGTTTGTAGAAACAGGAATCTATCATATTTCGCTTCGAGTAGCGAATGGTTTGGGATATGATATGGCAGAAGCTACGATTAATATTATTGACGAACCTGTTGCTGATTTTGATTATTCATTGCATGAAGGAGAAGCAATATTTACAAACCATTCTACTTTTGGAGAAATTTTTTATTGGGAGTTCGGAGATGGTACCACTAGTACGGAGGAGCACCCCATTCATCAATATGAACCTGGTAGCACCTACACGGCTCGGCTGACTGTGAAAAATAAATGTGGACAAAGTTCAGAAGATCAATTTTTGATCATTACTACAGGTACAGATGATTTAGAAAATAATTTCTTTATTGATGCTTATCCTAATCCAACAGATGATTTTATTCTTTTTAATATGCCTGCCTTGAATCAAACTAAAGTTCTTTTTGATATTATTGATGTTAGAGGAACGGTTATTACTTCATTTGATTTGGAAGAAGTCGGTGGATTATTTTCCCATAGTTTGAATACAAATGCTTTTGCTCAAGGAATGTATTTTGCAAGAGCTCAGGTAGGAGGGAAGATTTTTGTAAAAAGGTTTGTAAAAACGCTATAGATGTGTTTTTGAATAAGCTTAGGTCGAAAGACGTATTTGAATAAGGGAACAATAGAATAAGGATTTACGATTTGAGAAGTTTTTCGAAAAATGTAGAATACGAAGTTTGTCAAAACTTCTCAAATCGTAAATCCGTCTTCCCTTATTCCTTTTTTCAAATCCGTCTTTCGATCTAAGCTTATTCAAAAACATAAGAAGGCCCCACGAAGCAAAGTGGAGACCTTCTTTTAAAACGAAACAAAGCTAGTTCTTCAATGAGGAGTTGTTCAACCAAGGACTAAGTTTAAATATAAAATCCATTCCCAGATTCAATTAGAAAGGATTAGTTTTACTCATTGTCGAACCGTTGTAGTTTTAATTCTTCTATGATATTTATTAATTTTTCAGCGTAGCGACGATCAGTTGCATAACCTGCTTTTTTCAATCCTTTTGCCCAACCTTTATAATCGTTCGAACCCAATTTTTTTAGATGCCGATATCTTTTCCCCATGAGTAGCTGACTGTGTGCTCGATAGCTTTCCCATGATGATTTATATTTTCGGAAAAAGTCTTTATGAGAGTCATCTGTAAAATTGGAACAATGTCCTTTTCTACATCTTTTGGAAAAACATTTCATTCCAAAATGGTTATTATTTTTTCTTGCCAAACGGCTATCACCCGCATTCGTTTCTATCAATCCTTGAGCAAGAGTGATACTGGCAGGGATACCATATTTTCGCATTTCTGCTTGTGCCACATCTGTAAATCGTTTGACGTAAGTTTCTTGTTTTTTTCTTTTTTGACTCCAACCTTCTTTTTTTGATTGCGCCGAAAGACTCTTATCAAAAGTGTAAGTCATATTGGAATAAGTATTGGCAAGGTTGTCATCTTTTATTTTTGTAGAGGCTGATTTAGCCTTCTTGCTTTGAGATTTTGGAGAAGGTACCAATGACAGTTTTTGATCTTCAATTGGACTTTCTTCTACATGAATTGGTGCTGAAGCTGCAAGAGGTTGAGGTGCTGATTCAATAGGTACTATGCCCATTGCCTGATAAGTGACTGGTGTGGAAGAGCCATTTAGATTTAGCTGAAGATTTAAATCTTTGTACAATAAGACGTAGGCAAAAAGCATCAAACCGAACATTTTAATCCAATTTCGTTGTGCCCATTCTGTGGTTTGTGAAAATACCTGCTGCTTGTTAAATGTGAGGGGAATAAACTTTTGAAGCATAGTGTTTCTTTTTTTTAGGAAAAAAATCAGACCTTTTTTCCAATTAAGTAATCCATAAAGCTATCCACTTTTTGCAATGTATAATGTTGCTTTTCCAATGGTATTTGGAACTCCTGAAGCATCCATTGCAGGCCAGTAAGAAGCCTTAATTGTTTAGTATGTTTAATTTTTTATTGGTTGGTAAGAATGGTATTTTTTACAAAACCTTAATTAGTATCCAACATTTCTCTTTAGTTAAAACAAATTTACAACAAATTGTTTCAATTAAGCAAATTTTAAAAACAAAAAGTTTTCAAAATTTATTCTACCTATCTTTAATCAATTGATAATGAACGAGTTAGAGGTTTGTTTTTTTATAAATTTATTTGTTTTCAATTTCTGCTGATTATTAGGTGAATTGGATTCACCTTTTAAATAATTGAGATTATAAGGGTAGGAAGCAGCTGTTTTTCAAATATTTTAAGAAAACCTTATATAAAATTAAGAGTGCATTAACGGTATTTTCCTTTAAAACACTGCAATATTGTTGAACAACAAGGGCGTTGTAATATTTTACATTTTTACTCCCTATTTTTTTGAACTTAAAAAGTTACTATTATGAATGCACCAACTTACGCATTGCACCAAGAGGAAGAGAAAAAAAATAAAAAGAGAGGTTTGATCTTCGCATTTTATTTTCATGCCGCATTGATAATTTTAGGGTTGTTGCCTTTTATGGGAAGCATGATGACTCCTGACCCAATAGAAGAGGATAAAATGACTTTTATTACAGTTGATTTTTCTCAGCAAGAAAGTTCTTCAAGTGTAAAGAGCCCAAAGAAAAAAGCAAAGAAGGTTGAGAAGCGAAAAAAGAAAGTTGAGAAGCCAGTTAAAAAAGTAACTCCAAAGGCTAAACCAAAACCAGCTAAAAAGGTAGTTACTACTTCTGAACCAGAACCAGCATTGGAGACTCCAACTAAAACTGAAGAGAAAGCAGAGGAACCTGTAATAGAAGAACCAATTGTAGAAGAGGCGCCTGCGGAAGTTGAAGAGGTAGAAGATCCAGGAACAGGGAAAGGAGAGGTAGAGGAGGCTGGTAAGGCTTCTGAGATAGGTTCTGATACAGAGACTTCAAGTAGTGGAAATGCAGATAATGGAGCTGGGTTTGGAGAAAGTGCAGGATCAGGAATTTTTAACCGAAAAGTAATTTACCGAGCAGATGTAAAAAAGATCACTCACTTGTCAGGTACAATTGTAGTAGAATTATGTATCAATCAGAGAGGTCAAGTTGTTTTTTCAAAACCTGATACGGAAGCTTCTACAATTAAAGATTTTGATGTTATTCGGAAAGCAGTAAACTTGACTACTAAATATAAATTTGCAAAAGATTATTCAGCACCTAAAAAGCAATGTGGTAAAATGACTTATGTATTTGAAGGGGCAGGAAATTAAGAATATTTTATCCATTGTAGGGACAAACATACTATCGTTACTTTGAGAAATTTATAACATGCCATGAACAAAATAATGCCATCCCGAATTCGGGATGGCATCTTTGTATAAGAATAGAATTTTATTTTAAGCTTCTTGAAGTTTAGCTTGATATGTATTTATTAGCGTTTTCTGAATATCAGGAGTTACCGCCATAAATTCAGAAAATTTTCGAGTAAACTTCGCACGACCTTGAGTTATAGATCTTAGTGTGGAAGAGTATTGGTACATTTCAGCTAAAGGGACTTTGGCTTTGATTTTTTGATAATGACCTTCGGCATCCATTCCCATAATCATGGCTCTACGAGTTTGTAAATCACCCATCACATCACCCATCACATCACCTGAACAAAGCACGTCCACTTCATAAATAGGTTCCATCAATTGAGGCCTTGCTTGATTAAATGCACTCTTGAATGCTGTAGTAGCTGCCAACATAAATGCCATATCATTTGAATCTACAGGGTGCATTTTTCCATCATAAATAGAAACGCGAATATCTCGGCAATACGATCCTGTAAGAGGACCTTCTTCCATTTTAGACATAATTCCTTTTTTGATTGCATTGGAATATTTGGCATCAATAGAACCTCCCACGATACACCAAAGGAAAACTAATTTTCCACCCCATGGTAATGGATCTTCTTCGGTCTTACGTACTGTTAATCCAGAAGGATCGGGCATGCCCTCGAAGTAAGGTTCAATGCGTAAGTGAACTTCTCCAAATTGTCCAGAACCTCCACTTTGTTTTTTATGACGATAGTTAGCATCGGCTGCTTTTGTGATGGTTTCTCGATAAGAGATTTTTGGACGCTCAAAATCCATGGTGATGTTATTCACTTTTTCAATTCGATATTTTGTAATATCTAAGTGAAGTTGTCCTTGACCATGCACCAAAGTTTGCTTTAAAGTTTGAGATTGCTCTACAATCAGAGTAGGATCTTCCGAAGCGATTTGATGCAGCGCTTTTACAAGTTTTTCCATATCTGCCTTGCTAGGAGGATTTACAGCAGTACGGATTCTTGGTTCTGGAAAATGAATAGGTTCGATTCGAGTAGTTGCTCCCTTATTGCCTAAGGTATCATTGGTAAGAGCTTCTTTTAATTTTACAGTTACTCCAATATCACCTGCCACAAGTTCATTAACAGATTCTCTATTTTTTCCATTGGCTTCATAAAGTTGACTGAAACGTTCTGAACTTCGAGTACGAGGATTGTGCATCTCGGAGCCACTTGTTAATTTTCCAGAATAAACTTTGAAATAAGATACAGTTCCGATTCGAGGCTCGGATAAAGTTTTATAAATAAAAATGGCAGGCTCGCCATTGGTATCACATTTTAAGGTTTCACCATTTTCCAATTCAGCTTCTGGTCGATCAGCAGGTGAAGGGGCTATGTCATTAATAAAGCCCATGATTCTTCCGCTACCCATATTATTAGTAGAGGAACAACAGAAAACGGGGAAGATTCCTTGGTTGGCCAAAGCAATGGTTAAGCCTTGTGCCATTTCAGATTCATTAAGTTGACCTTCATCAAAAAATTTCTCCATCAAGCCTTCATCATTTTCTGCGGCAGTTTCTACGAGTTGATTATGGATATCTTGTGCTCGCTCTTTATGAGCGTCAGGGATAGGTTGTTTTTCGGGTTTGCCACCTCCTGCTGGAAAAACATACATTGTCATTCTTAGACAATCTACGATAGAATTAAATCCTGCTCCTTCATTTACAGGAAATTGTACAGGTAAAACTTTATTTCCAAAACGAGCTTTTGCTTGTTCTACAGTATTTTCAAAATCGGCTTTTTCGTGATCGACTTGATTGACCACAAACATGGCGGGTGTTTTAAATTTTTCGATGTATTCCCACATTAATTCTGTTCCTACCTCAACTCCACCTTTGGCATTTAAAATCATCAAAGCAGTATCGGCGACTTTAAGGCTAGAAATAACTTCACCTATAAAATCATCAAATCCTGGAGTATCAATAATATTGATTTTACAATCTCTCCATTTTGCATGCATCAATGAACTGAAAATCGAATTACCTCTTTCCATTTCAATGTGTGTGTAATCTGAAACTGTGTTTTGATCTTCTACCGTACCCCTCCTAGAGGTGGCGCCAGATTCAAAAAGCATAGTTTCAGCAAAGGTAGTTTTGCCACATCCTGGGTGTCCCAAGAGTACTACATTGCGAATATTCTTCGTACCGTAAGCCATAGGTAAGTTGAATTTGTAGGAATAAAAATTTTAAATTCTAAAATTGAGACAGGAAAAATAAGAATCAAAATGGGGTGAAATTCAAAGAGAAATAATTTTTAGATGGGTTTCAATTTGAGGTTTCAGGAAGTTATTTTGATGGAGGAATATCTAGGCGAAGGCGATTAGCGTTAGCTAATCGCCATTTTCAAATCCGCCATATTCGTTCAAATTTTTTGTTCATAATTAGAATGTGTACTTAATATCCCGAGGTTAAAAAAATATAGTTTTGTTTTAAGTCTTGTGTTTCATAATGCGATCGGTAAGTGTTTGATGAAGTTAAGAATTAAATCTTAAACAGACAAAAATTTGCAGATTATTTTATTTTACAGTAGTAAATTTTGTAAAAAAGATTATTGTAAAGTAGAATAAATTGCGTTGGTGGAGACTAGGAAAGGAATGCTAAGTTTTGCTTTGATCATTTTTTTATAAAAATTCTGATAAAAAAAATGGCAATCAATATTAAAAATCGAATAACGGATATTCTCCGTATTTAATTTTTGATATTGATTGCCATTTTGATTTTACCTACCAAATTTAAATTATTTTAGAATTTCCAAAATCTTGCTTCTGTATTTTCCCTTCTCTGAAATTACTTCTACAAAATAAATTCCACTAGGAAAATCATTTGTAGAAATAGTTAAACTTGATTGATTCATTGCTATTCGTTTAATTTCTTTTCCTAAAGAATTCATGATTTTTATTTGGACTACCTCACTTTGAATATCAAGATTTTCTAAAATAAAAAAGTCGTTTGTTGGATTTGGAAAAATTCTAAAAGCATTTTCTTTTAATAAATCATTTGTACTTGTAGTTCCTAAATCAATTTGGAGCATTGCGGTACAATTATTATCATCAGTTACCACGACATCGTAAGTTCCAATAGGAAGATTATTTAAATCACTTGTAGTACTACCATCATTCCATAGGTAAACAAAAGGGGGCGTTCCTCCTTCAACATTTAACGAAATACTGCCATCAGAATTTCCACTAGTTGGAATCTGAGTAGTTTCTGAAATGGTAATTTCGTTAGGTTGAGTAATCGTTAATTCTTGAGCAGTTTGGTTACCATCAGCATCCGTAACTTCAATGTTATAAATTCCTGCTGATAAATCTATTGCCATATCTGTTGATTGAGAAGTGCCATTATCCACCGTGAAATTATATGGAGCAGTCCCTCCACTAACCATTAACATTACTGTACTCAAATCTCCAAAACATTCAATTTCAGAAAAGTCAATACCTTGAATAGTCAAGGGTACAGCAATCGAAGCATCCGTATAAATATCAACGGCATCGGATACTAAAACTGAAGAAGGAACTCTTCCTCCTGCAAAGAAAACTTTATTTCCAACTGCAGCTACTGCGATACCACTATTTCTAGGACTTGCAAATTCATGATCTTCCCAAGTATTATTTTCTGTATCATAGATAAAAGCTTTTCCTGTAGCGGAATTACTTCCCCCTACAAAAAACATTTTATTCCCCAAAGTTGTACCTGCTACGAATGCTAAACCAGAAGCCGAAGGATAGATGACTTCTTCACTCCAAGAGCTATTTCCACTATCATAAATTAATGCTTTATTGGAAGGGCCGCCGATGAATGCGGCTTTACCGTTGGTACTTTTTCCAACTAATGAACTTGTAGCAAATGGAAGTGTACTTGAAGTAGAGGTTTGTGTATTGGTATCAATATAATCTACGACATCACTATGTGAACTCAAGCTGCTACTTGTAATTCCGCCAGCAATAATAATTTGATTTCCTAGAACCGCAACTCCTACATCTTTTCTCTCTTGAGAGATAGTGAAAGAAGACCAAGTACTTGTTGCATTATCAAAAACATCAACTACGTTACTCATTTGACTTAAGGAAGCTTTTACATCTCCTGCTATAAAATAAGCCTTATCTCCTACAACTGCTGTTCCCATATATCGTCTTGCTTGAGATAAATTTTCGACAGTCCAAGTTCCTGAACTTAAATGATAAACATCAATAATATCTATGGCTTGACCACTTGACCTTCCACCTGCAAACATTACTCTGTCGCCTACCGCTAACATGGTGTAGTCATTTCTGGAATTAGGTAATTCTAAATCTGTCCATTCATTAAGATTAGAATTATATAAAAATAATCTTCCTACTGTGGTGTACACTCCATGTCCAAACATTGTCCATTCACCAGTCGTTACAGATTCCATTTCGCCAGCGGTGTACCAAGACATTTCGTCAAGACTCCATGAACTGTCATTAGGATTATAAATATCCACAACATTACTACCTGGGCCACTAGTCCCAGCTGTGCCTCCTACAAAATATAGTTGACCATTGATAGGTGTAGCAGCAATTCCTTTTCTTGCTAATGACAAATTATCTGTAGTCCATTGAGCAGAAGTAGAGTTATAAATGAAAAGAGAAAAAAGAATAATTAAGAAAAAATGTAAATTTTTAATCATCATTAAAGGTGTTTTTAGTTTTATAAAAATAGTTAGAATATATAGAGCTATAGACTAATAATATATTATGATGCTTTTTTGGGGAAAGTAAAGGGCAAATGAATTGTTATTCTGAAATGAAAAGTAGAAAGGGGGTTTTCTGATAGAAAAGTTAAATAACCCAAGTTGCGGAGAATTTGATTTGAGATAATGAGTATTGATACTAATCCCAAATCAAATCCTCCAGAACTTCAGTAAAATATTAGAAAAATATTTTTTAATCCAATAAAGAAACACCATTTGAATCAGTTGTCAAAACATCACTCATATAGTTGAAAAATGGTCGTAATGCCTTATATGTTTTTATTGCTTCTTTTATGAATTTTGGATCAATTACTTCTTTATCTGTAAAATTTCGATAGACGATATATTGTTTGTATTGTAACAAATCAATTGCAGGGTGATCTTTAGGAAAACCTCTTGGAGCAGTTTTGACTTTTTTCCCTTCTAAGTTTCCAAATGTTTTTTTGAAACTAGCGGCATTGATGATTTTTCGAAGCGATTTATCATCGGCAGCAATTTCTTCTCGTACTCGTTTGAGGTCGGGTGGACTTGGTGCCCAAAAACCTCCTGCAAGAAATGAATTACCGGGTTCGATATGAAAATAATACCCACCACGTAATCGAGCAGTTGCTCGTTTGAGCCCTCCTGCAAAATTAATTTTGTAGGGCGTTTTATCTTTTGAAAAACGAGAGTCTCGGTAAATTCGATAAACTTTTACATCTTCGATATGATCTGTTTTATTCATTTCATCCATCAAGACTTGAGCGAATAATTTGAATTGTCCATGCTCTTCTTGGTAGCGAGGTTTATTTTTTGCAAACCATTCTCGGTTATTATTTTTCTTAATGTCTTTTAGAAATTTTAAAGTCGAAGGTGGAATATGAGTCAATTTCATTTTTATGTTTTTTGCAAATGTAGTTAAATTCTTTTTTTCGAAATAGCTAAATACATTTCGCCATTTCCATAAATAGAAGTTTTTCGATTGAGTTCTATTGCTTCTGTCAAATCCAATTCTGAAGTCATTTTTCTTAATTTCCAAAAAGGAATAGGATAGGGAATCCAAGGATTTCCTGTCTCTCGATCATATTCAATAAATACGATTTTGCCAGAAGGTTTTAATTTAGAAATAAGTTGATGTAAAAAACTGGATTGATCTTCTACATAATGCAATGAGTTACCTAAAAATATTCCATCCAAAAGAGGTAAGTCTAAATTTTCAGTAAAATCAGCTTGAACTGGAAAGATGGAAGCTTGGTTTTTTGATGAAGAATTTTGACCTATTTTTAAAACTTGTGGATCAGAATCAATGGCATAAATTTTTCCATTTTTTCCTAAATAATTACTGATAGGAATAGTGAAAGTTCCACTTCCTGAACCAAGGTCTGCCCAAGTATCGCCAGATGCGAAATTTATTTTTTCAATAAAATTGTATGCTTCTTGAAAGGTCATGTAGTTTGGTTTTTGTAGAAACAAATACAAAACATAGTTGTTCATTTCCTTTTAATTAAAGTAAAATGATGCAGTACTTTTTAAGTGAGTATCGTTAACAAAAGATAAGAAAATGAAAATTCGATGAACGAAAATTTAAAAGTTAGAGTTAGTGAGTTGTAATTATTAAAAAAACCTTAAAATCTTTTATTCATGCGAAAGTTAGCAACTATTCGAAAAATTGATAAAGTATTAGAACATCCGAACGCAGACCGACTAGCAATATATGTAGTGGATGGATGGAAGGTGATTGATGGCAAAAATCGTTATCAAGTGGGTGATGCTGTAATTTATTGTGAGATAGATTCTTTTCTACCAATACGTGAGGAATTTGAATTTTTACGAAAAAGTTCTTTTAAAAAAATGGGGGAGAAAGAAGGTTTTCGTTTAAGAACTATTCGTTTGCGAAAAGAATTATCTCAAGGTTTGTTAATTCCGATTTCGGTTTTGCCAAAAGATTTTGAATGGAAGGAAATAGGAGAAGAGGTGACTGAAGTTTTGGGAATTGTAAAATATGAACGTCCAATTCCAGCAAGCCTTTCAGGAATTGCAAAGGGAGATTTCCCTTCCTTTATTCCAAAAACGGATGAGGAGCGAATTCAAAACTTAGCATACGATGAATTAAAACAACATACTTACATCGTTACAGAAAAACTAGATGGTTCTAGTTGGACAGCTTATGTGAATGATGGAAAGGTTGGGGTTTGTTCTCGTAATTTGGAATTATTAGAAGATGAGAAAAATTCACTTTGGAGAATTTTCCGTGAATATGATTTGGAAGAAAAATTACTTTCATTAGGCCGAAATATTTCATTACAAGGAGAATTGATAGGAGGAAAAATTCAAGGTAATCCATACAAAATGAACAAATTCGACGTTCGAATTTTTAAGATGTGGGACATTGATAAAATGGAATATTTGACAGTTGAAGAAATGACTAAACTAAGTGATGAACTAGGTGTAATGACTGTTCCCATTTTGGAAAGAGGATTCCATCTTCCTGAGACTGTTGAAGAAGCATTGGGTTTTGCTGATGGTACTTCGACACTTTTTGATACACATCGAGAAGGGGTTGTTCTCTATGCTGAAAATGAACGAAGTATTCATTTTAAAATTATCTCCAATAAGTTTTTGGAAAATGAGAAATAAGACTTGCCACAGATTTCAATAGAGATTTAATCCGTTTAAATTTGTGATTGTTTTATAAAAAAAACGTCCATAGTATTAATTTACTGTGGACGTTTTTAATTTATTCAAAAGCTACAAAAAAAACTTAGAAAGTATGTTCTTCGGTATCACTTCCTGCGGTGTTGGTAGCTGTGATTTTGACTTTATTCGTACTACTTCCAGCAAGAGGAATAACTACTTTAAATTCCTTAGTACGAGTACTAAATGTGAAATCTGTAACTTTCTTCCCGTTGTGTGTAATCACAATTTGATTTTTATTATCAATATTTTGAATCGTTCCTGAGATCGTACTTGAAACCGAACTTGGGTTAAAAGGATTTGCCGCAGGAGTAGTAACTGAGGTGATTTTAATCTCAGGTTTTTGAATTACATTTCCGATTAAATTCACTTTAGTATTTGCAGTTGCTTTACCTGAATCATTAGTCGCTTCGATTGAAAAGTTATTAAAACCATTCTTCAATTGGACAGAAGCAGAAACGGTTCCTGATCTATTACTAAAATCAAAATTAATTACTTTTCCATCCATCTTCAATACGATTTGACTTTTGCTATCGACATTTTTCACGACTGCTTTTACTGTAAATTTATTACCCTTCGCTATAGTTCCTGACCTTCTTGGGGCAGTAAATTTAACGGTAGGTTTTGGTAAAGCCTTTGGACGATAAGTCACATTAATTTCATCTTGATTGTTTCCATCATTATTACTCACTTTAATTCTGATCGTATTTCTACCTTCTTTCAAAGTGATTGGAGCAGTAAAATTGGTGCCACGTAAATTGTAATCACTTGATCTTTTTCCATTGACCAAAAAGATAACACCATTTCTACCTGTTGCATTTTTAATAGTAGCTGTTACGGTTGCCTTTGATTCTTCTGTAGTAGAATTATTTCTAGGCGAATTAATTTTTACTGTAGGTAAAACCTTAGGTGCATTGTATTGAATTCTCACATTGTCAGAATCAGTACCGTCAGGAGTAGTTGCCTTCACCGTAATCGTATTATTTCCTTCTTTTAAATCCACATTCGCAGTCAAAGTCTTAGAAGAACTACTGTAAGAAAAATCATTAGAGTTTCTTCCGTTTACTGTGAATTTGATATCATTCTTGTTACGGATATTTAAAACTTTAGCTTTAATTGTAGCTCGTTTAGTATCCGTAGTTGTATTGTTATTCGGTTGAGTGATGTCAACTGTTGGTGGATTCTTAGGTGCATTGTATTGGATTCTCACATTGTCAGAATCAGTTCCATCAGGTGTAGTTGCTTTAACGGTGATGGTATTACTTCCTTCTTTTAAATCCACATTCGCAGTCAAAGTTTTAGAAGAACTACTGTAAGAAAAATCATTAGAGTTTCTTCCGTTTACTGTGAATTTGATATCGTTCTTGTTACGAATATTTAAAATTTTAGCTTTAACAGTAGCTCGTCTAGTATCCGTAGTTGTATTGTTATTTGGCTGAGTAATATCAACACTTGGAGGATTGCTAGGAGCATTATATTTTACTCTTACGCTTTCTTCGTCAGTTCCATCATTATTTTTTCCCCATACAGAAATAGTATTGAATCCATTTTCCAAATTAATATTCGCAGTCACAACACCTGATACAGGACTGAATGAAAAGTCATTGGTTGTATTTCCATTTATCTTAACTCGAACATTTCTTTTTTGACTAACATGTTTAACTCTCGCATTTAATTTAGCAGTACCATTTGTAGTAGTACTGTTGTCACTTGGGCTACTGATCGTAACTTGTGGTTTGGTCGATGGTGGCGGTGGAGATGTATCTCCATCACAATTTTTAGCTTCAGAATCTTCATCACTACCTGCGCTATTGACTGCTCGTACTGAAATTTCATTTCGACCATTCTCCAAATTCAAAGTAGCGGTAAGAACTTGAGTTTTAGTATTAAAAGTAAAATCTGTTCGAGATCTACCATTTAATCTTAAAGTGATATCTCTTTTTTGAGAAACATTTAAAACAGTTGCTTTAAGTGTAGTTTTGCAAACTGAGACATTTGTTTGAAATGGATTCCCTGCTGCTGAACTCAAAGAAGTAATCGTCACTACTGGTGGAGCAACATTTGGATTCGATGTAGTTGATTTTTTATAAATGATAGTTGCTTCATCTTCTGCATCTCCAGATAGATTGTACCCTTTGATAACAATATCATTTCTGCCTTCTGACAAATTAAGGTCAGCAGAAAATCTTCCACTTCGAGTATCATAATTAAATGCACTTCGTTCTCTACCATTTACATAAAACTGAACATCATTTTTGCTATTTACATTTTCCAATTCTGCTCGAAGAGAAATATTGCTTTGAGCCGTTTCGTAAGGAGTACGTGAAGGCGTTGTTATGGTTACTCGAGGATATTGTGCTCTTGCTTTATAAACAATAACTACATCATCTCTATCGCTACCAGCTCTATTTCTAACAACGATTTCTATTTCGTTTCGGCCTTCCTGTAATTGCGCGACTCCTGAAAATTGATTAGCTCTACGATCAAAATTAAAATTTGAAACGTTTCTACCATTTACATAAAATTCAATATCATTTCTATTATCTACGTATCTAACATTAGCCTTGATCGTTGCTTCTGAATATTCCGTTTCAGAATTGGAATTTCTAGGCGAAGTAATATTTACCTGAGGAAGATTTCTATTATTATTTCCATTGCCTACCACAGGTGGAGAAGAATTATCACCATAGTAGATGATAACTGTTTCTTCATCAGTCCCTACATCATTTGATGCGGTGATGATGACTTCATTATCTCCATATTCAAGCGGGAAATTGACAATCATATTTCCTCTATTGTAACTAAAACTCGTAGGGCGTCCATTTACAGTACAAGTGACATCAGCCTTACTATTCACATATTTGATTTTTGCAGCCACTCTTCCAGCAGATGTTCTTGAAATATATGGATTTGTTCGAGGGTTTGTAACATTGATAATAGGAGGATTTCTCTTTTTCTCCCTTGGGTCAATGATCCATTGTAATCCCAAATTAGTATAATGATGAATATCATTGTCTCCCGTCAAAGTATTGTTATTATCCCAAAGCTCTCCATCCAAATCATCTACTCCAGCAAAGGTAACCTTGTGACCCACATGCATAGAAAAACGTGGCGTAAACTGATAACCCAATTCAACTCCTAGAGATGGCATAAAAGCAACTTTCCCTGCGCCATCTTCAAAACCATGTGCATTGGTTTCATAAATACCATCCAGTGTTTCATTTCTTAAAATAGATCTGATACTCGACTTACTATCATCTACAGAAATTTTAGAGTAATCGTAGATGCCATTATTATTGGACTGATCCAATAATGGATTGTACCAATCTAAATTAATACCTCCATACAGCGAAGCAATAATTCCAGTTCGCTCTCGTAAACGGTTTGCTGTCAAAACACCTTCAAGCCCTAGTTCGAACTGATGTGTTTTATGATTTTGGAAAACATAACCTGGGCCAGTAGGAGCAGAATAATTTAATCCTTCATCTGCTTGTCGTTCACCATTCAAGGCCGTATTATTTTCTAAACCTGTAGCTCGCTTAGTATCCAAACCAATAGACTGAGAATATAACCATCGTCCTCTTGCGTCAAATGAAATTGCAGAACCTGGTTGGTAGTATAAATTTTTAGCTAGAGTCATTCCAAATCCATATCCTTTAAGTGTAGTTGGAACATCACTTTGTTGATAAGCCCAGCCACCATTAATTCCCAATGTCCACCATCCAGCTTCTCTAGGTGGAAAATGACTTCTTTCGAAATCTTGAGCTGAAACTCCAAAACTGATTAAGGTGAGGAGGAGTATGCCGATGTTTTTAATTAAGCTTTTCATACGCAATTTTTGTAGAGTAATTCAATAATTTTGGATTCGAGATTGTGAGTAATGAGTATTGAGACATTCGATAATTCACGCTATACCATACTCACAATCTTAATACCTTTATTTTATAGACGATTTATATTTGGAAAAATAGCAGTTTTTATTCCAATATAAAAATGAGTTAAATTCTCATTTTAAGATTTCAAAGGTCTTGAATTTGTGTGGTAGTTTAGTTTTTTTTAGATAAAAATTCTAAAATATTTTTAAGTGTAGGTTGTTGATTATCAAAGGTTTACGTAAGTTTTTGCAATAAGGTGTATTTTTTACCCAAAGGCATACAAAAAACTAAAACAATTATGTTAAAAAAATATGTGTTTAGAGTGAAGTTTAACTGAATTTTAATGTGAATTTTGATAATGTTAATGCAGAAATGGGTGGAAAAAGAGGAAGTTAGGGGTTGAGTAGGGAAGGAGGAGCGAGGGATTTTATTTTTATAAAAAAAGCTGCATTCGTTTTGGAGAAATGAATGCAGCTTTCTTATTGGGAATCTTATAAATTATTTATTTTGTTTAGAAACTTTTATAGTTTTCACACTATCTGTTGTTCTTAATGTTAAATAATATATTCCAATAGGGAGATCGTTGCCTTCAATAATTTCGAGTTGTTCACCTGCAAGTTGAGTGAAACTTTTCTCTCTAATTAATTGACCTAAAGAGTTTTGTAAGGTTAATGTTATCTTATCCTCTTTTTCCAAATTATACTTTATGTTCAAATTTCTAAAAAAAGGATTTGGGTAAACTTCAACACTAAACTCATTAGGCGTTTTATCAAGAGAAGGAGAATCTAGTAGTGCTATCAGAGGAATAACAGGATCGTAATCATTAGAGTTACAGAAGTTATGAACTTCTTGTCCATTTTGCGCTAATGGAATACCCTCACATCCACTTGGTATTTCAACTATTAAATTTACATTTGCTGGAAGCGAAGTTATATTACCACTTATTTCATTTCCAGCAATAATAGTTATTTCGTTACCATTTGTTTCGATATTTTCTCCTAATACTATATTTCCCCATGCCCTAATTGTTTCATCATTGGTAAATGAAATATTTTCTATTAGTCTAACATCTGGAATGTAAGAGTTAATTCCAGGAGCAGGGATGTTATTATTAATGACTTTGTTTGTTTTATAAGTTGCTATAAAAAGAACATCATCCGCATTTGGGTCAGGAAAAGGATCTAATTGTTCATCTCTTTTGAGTGTAACCATTATCTTGAGATTAACATCTATGTGTAATTCATTTGGTCTTGGATAATCTGAATAATTAAGATCTACGATATAATCATTTATACAACTTAAAGGAATAAATGGAGTTTGATATATTGGCTTACTATTATCAATCTCTATTTTATTTATTGCAGTAGAAGAATTTAGATCTAAGGAAATATTCTCACCAAAAGTGAATACTAAAGCGACTTTAATGTCTACAGGGGTTTGACTTAATCCAGAGGTTGGGTTGATAACATATTTTATCTCATTTTCTAATTGAAACCGTGTAGAATGAGCATGAAGATAGTGAGGATGAAGACTACTATCATCTATATCCAAATCGTTAGAGTAATTTATAATTGGCGTATTTAAAATATTAAAAATACCTAAAATATTCTCATAATGAGAAGTGGCATTGATATCAGGATCGGAATTTTGAAGTGAGCCAGGAGTATACATTTCTATGCCTTCAAAGGGGGCAGTTGCAGTAATGCTTCCATTTGCACTAAACTCTAAATTAGCTTCAAATGAGGATGGCGCAGTAGGAACACTTGAACTTTTACCTCCTCCAATAAGGAATTCTGCAACTCCAAGAAATAGTCCAATTTTTGGAATATCCTTTGTCCAACCAGGGAAGGAAAAACTTTTTCTGGTTGCGGCATTAAATTTTTCTTGTTTTTCTGCACTTAATTGATTATAAGTTAAGTTCCTTCTTTGAGGTCAGTAACTGCAAGAACACCTTCAATAAAAGTCCGAAAACCCTCTAAACTCTTTGCTACTTTTACACCTTTGGAAGTGACATTTTCAATATCATTGATAACAGAACTAAAGGATGGAGATTGAGGTTGCCCACCAGATACCACAGATATTGGATTGATTGTTCCTCCTCCCTTAATTTCTAAACTTATATCTTGTATATTAAGTAATTCTGGATCAATCTTAAACCATGTACTATGATCACAAGTACATGGGTCATAAGCAACAGGGTAATCTGCAAAAAGCCAGTAATTCCCTCCATTATTATAAAAATTAGGGCTAGTAGCAGATAATTTTTTTTGAAAATCCTCTAAGGCATTCATAGGAGATTGCAAATGTGAAAATAGAGCACTTTC
Organism: Caprella mutica; assembly: GCA_947561585.1. Lineage (NCBI taxonomy): Eukaryota > Metazoa > Arthropoda > Malacostraca > Amphipoda > Caprellidae > Caprella > Caprella mutica. The sequence goes on from CANNZV010000010.1 coordinate 2,379,689, forward strand.
TTTATTTTCCCCATTACTAATAGATTTAAAATCTAAAATAAGTTGCGCTTTATTAAATGTCCCTGCATTCGTAACTCCTCCAGAAGGAATAAAGAAAAAGCTTCTTATTTTTGATTCATATCTATTGTATAAAACAAATGAAGGAATGCTAACCCCTGTTAGCTGATTTGTCCCTATTGGTTGAGGACTTCCAAAATTTGTTGCCAATAATTCCCAACCATCTTCAGGTGAATGGTCTTTCATAATAGGTAACTTTAGATGATCTAAATTTTCATCTTGATTATCAAAATGAAAAGGGGATTGGGCACTAATATTTAATACCTCATCAATACCAGAATTGATATAAAACTCCGAATACCATTCTTGAGTCCAATCAAAATCATCAATAGTGGAACCCAATTGAGTATTGAAAGCACTTTGACCTTGAGGATAACTGCAATGGATTTGTCCTTCCCCTTGCTGTGAGAAAATCAGCAAGAAAAAGAAAGTTATTATAGATATATATTTCATGATTTTTAGATTTTTGTTCCAATAAATTTATCATTTACTTTAGTACCAGTAGCTTGATCCCAAATCTCATATTCAATAGTTAACGTTTTATTATCGTCAGATAATGACCCAAAACCTTTTGGGAAAGGACAAATTGGGTAAGCTTTATAATCTGGTAATATAAAATTTTTGTAGTTCACAGATATATTCAATTCATCATTATCTAAATGACATCCGTTAGGAAAATTTTTCACCCAAGCAAAATTTCCACTACTACTTAATTCGACTGAAATATTAAAAGTATCATTTGGTTCCGATTCACAAAACCCTTGATACTGACCAAACACGAGTGACTCCCAAACAGATACTATATGGAAAGTTTTAGAAACAGTATCAATACCATTATCATTAGAGAAGCAGTCTTTATTTGGAGTCCACTCGCCTATTAATGTTACATCAATATTTCCAAAATTGCCACCAAAATTTAATTCAACAGATTTAGTAACTCGAATCGAGGGATCTAGTCCTATTTTCCATTGATATGAGGTTAGAGTGTTAATAGCCTCTACTTTAATTTCATAATCTAAAAAGGTATCGGATTCAAAATATCTTCTATCTTCATTCCAGCCTAAACCTTGCGACATTGTAAAATCAGCATTTGGTAATTTTTCGCATTCGCAATTAACAGAATCGTCTTTGCTGCAAGTAGTAAAAAATAAAATAATAAAAAGTAAAAAGATAAATTTATTGGAATTCATTTTAATTAGGTTTTATTTTTTAATAATCTGAGTTTTTAGTTCCTGATTCTCTTTTTCTAATTCATTAATTCTTTTTTCCATCTTAATTAAATGTAAAAATAACTCTTCAATTTTCTCTTGTTGATTAGTTGTAATCTCTCCTACATTTAATCCATTTTTTTGAATCTCTTTAGCAGAAGGTGTATTGGGTAAATGTCCATTTTCGTCAATAAAACTTTCTACTTCACTAAGAGGAATTAAATGGTAATCGTTTTCGAATACATAGTCAGCCCAATCTGTTCTGACCTTAATTTCTTTAGATAGGATTCCACCATTAATGTATAATTTATAATCAAATGCAGATTCTGGAAAACTAGGAGCATCTTTAGTCCCTACTAACACTTTTCCATCACCTTGAATTACCATACTCGTATAATTCTCATTTTCAGAACTACCAATTTTTAAATCTCCATCATCTCGTTTATTTAAAAATAAAAGATTACCATTATCGTCACCTTGGATTATTGCACCTCCTGTACTTCCTCCATTGAAAAGAAATGTAGAGCCATCTGCTCCTCCGACACCTGCAAATAATCCAAATCCAATATGATAAGCAGGTACACCATATGAAGAAGTGCCAAGGCCTGTGTTCAGGTTAGTTCCCATTACTTCGCCTACTGTTAGTCGGCTGCCATGGACAGTTAGTCCCCCATACTTAGATAAACTCATAGCTAGTGTAGGAGCTAAATTAGAATTTTGTACAGTCCTAAAATCTAGGGAACCGCCACCGTCAATATCCCAAACTACTGTTGAATTAGTTTGTCCATTTTTTTCATAAAAGGTATTCAGTCTAATATGAGGATAAGTAGGGGTAGAGATAGTAGGATTTGTTGGATCAAATATTACAGCATCGCCTCCTTGCCGAGTACTACTGATATGGAGTTTTGCTTGAGGAGAACTAACGCCAATACCTGTATTACCATTTCTATAAGTTGGTTGGTCGAGAGTTCCTGGAGACCATTGGGCAGTAGTAGTGAAATGAAAATAGAATAAAGAAATGATAAGTAGAGAAATAATTTTTGATGATTTTTTCATAATTTTATAATGGTTTAAAGTAAAGCCTACTCTATTCTCCCAATACATAATTTCAGTATTGGGAATGGCTTTTCAGCATCCGCCATTACAGGATGTATTCAGGGGCAATAGTTACAGCTATTTGCTCCTGTTTTCATTAAATAATAATTGTTGATTTCCATTATTTATAAAATGGATTTTCATTGTTACGGTAGGTATAGAATTCGGCGTTTTACTGTAGTTGTTTGTTCAGCTTTAATCTTGTAGTTGTTATTTTCTGTTTTCCTATATGCTAATGTACATAATTAAAAATTAAAAATTAAAAATTAAAAATTAAAAATTTTTAACATTAATTTTTTTAGAAAAGTAAAAAACAATACAACTCCTTTACTTTCAATCTGAATTTTAAGTATATTTGTAGTTCACCCTCACCCAAAGTCCGTCTAATTTTGAACACTTATTAGTTCTTAACCCTCAATTATCAAGTTTTAATTTTTTGAGAATAATCATCAGGCTAGATTATAGCAACCTTGCTGTATCTTTCAAACTCATGAACAAATCTTAGGCAAATGCAACGAATTTTACTTTTAATTTTCGGACTTTCTTTAATTCAGTTTTCTCTTATTGCGCAAGAGTATAGAACTTTTGATGGTTCAGGTAATAACCTTCAAAATACAGATTGGGGAGCAACACACACGCAATTGAGGCGAGCCACTTCTAATGGGTATTCCGATAATATTTCCACTCCAGGTGGAACCAACCGACCAAATCCTAGAATTATTTCAAATGGACTTTTTGCACAAGATTCTTTGGTTAATGATCCGTTGAATCTTAGTGATTTTGTATGGGTGTTTGGACAATTTATAGATCATGATGTTTCTCTTACCGGTGATAGTCCAGAGCAAGCATTTATAAATGTTCCTGCTGGCGACCCATGGTTTGATCCATTTGGTCAGGGAACAGCTTTGATTTTTATGAGTCGATCTGCACCAATGGATGGAACAGGTACTGATGTGAATAATCCACGAGGGCATGCCAATGAAATTACTGCATGGTTGGATGCTTCAAATGTATATGGTTCTGATACGAGTCGAGCGAATTGGTTACGAACTTTTCAGGATGGAAAAATGAAACTCTCAACGGCTGGACTTTTACCCTTCAATACTTTTACAGGAAATTATGCTGATCCCGTTGATTATAATGCACCAGGAATGGATGATGCAGTTGGAATTTCTAATTATCATTTTGTAGCAGGAGATGTAAGAGCCAATGAAAATCCATTACTTTCGGCTTTCCATACTTTATTTGTTAGAGAACACAATCGACTTTGTGATACCTTAATGATTCAAAATCCAACTTGGACTGATGAACAAATATATCAACACGCTAGAAAAATAGTGGGTGGGCAAATTCAAAATATTGTTTACTCAGAATGGCTTCCAACAATGGGCGTTCATCTTCCAGAATATTCTGCTTATGATCCTACTGTTGATCCTCGTATTATGAATGTATTTTCTGCAGCAGCATTTCGAATGGGACATACTTTATTGAATAGCACCGTCCTTCGATTGGATAATGATGGCAATGAAATAGCAGCAGGAAACCTTCAATTACAAGAAGCGTTTTTTAATCCAATATCGATGATTTGGTCAGGCGGTGGAATTGATCCATTGTTTAAAGGCATGGGAACGCAAGTAGAGCAGGATTTGGACTGCAAAGTCATTGATGATGTTCGGAATTTCTTATTTGGCCCTCCAGGTGCGGGTGGATTAGATTTGGCATCTATCAATATCAATCGAGGTAGAGAAAGAGGGTTACCTGATTTTAATACTATTCGTTCTGATTTTGGGTTAACACCTTACGCTAGTTTTTATGAACTGAATCCTGATTCTGCTATCGCAAATTCAATGCAACAACTTTATGGTGATATCAATGATATAGATGCATGGGTTGGAATGTTGGCAGAACATCATATGCCTGATGCTTTGTTTGGAGAAACGATTATGGAGATCATGAAAATTCAATTTGGTGCATTGCGAGAAGGGGATCGTTTTTATTTTGAAAATGATCCAGCTTTGTCTACGGCGGAGGTAGAAGAAATTAAAAATACTACATTGCATGACATCATCATGAGGAATACTAATATTACATTGATGCAGCAAAATGTATTTGAAGCAATGCCGCATAATGAGATTTGTAATCCTGAAAATAACAATATAGTTGCAGGATCGATTTTCAATGAATTAAATGAAGAAGTTTCAAATGTAGATTTGACCCTTTCGAATGGAACAACTACACAATCTACTGTTCTAGGAAACTTTACATTAGAGGCTGCTGCTTGTGATGAACACACTTTAACTTTGAGTAGAACAGATAATCCTGCGAATGGTGTGACGGCTTTAGATATTGTAAAAATTCAACAACATATTTTATTATTAGATACGCTGGATTCTCCTTATCAACTGGTAGCAGCAGATGTAAATCGTTCGCAATCAGTTACCACTTTTGACATGGTACATATGCGTCAGGTGATTTTAGGATTGGTTCCTGATTTTCCTGATGGGCCATCATGGTTGTTTTTGGAAGAAGGATTTACATTTGATGATCCTGAAAATCCATTAGCTTCACCTTTGCCTAACAATGTGTATACATTTTCTTCTGAGGAAGAAATCTTAGATATGAATTTTATGGCGATAAAAATAGGAGATGTCAATCAAAGTGCGAATGTCAATTTAACTTCTAATGTTGTGGTAACTCGAAGTCCTGAGGAGACTTTTATTTTGACAACAGAAGATAAAAAAATAGAAGCTGGTCAAATCGTAGATGTATATTTAAATTCAAAAGAAGCTACAGGCTTAAATGGATTTCAATTCACGATGAATATTGAAAAAGATGGCTTGCAATTTATTGATTTGCAGTCACCTTTGATGGAGGATTTTTCTGTTGCAAACTTTGCTAGTTTTGATGAAGAAGGTGCAGTTACTGTTGTATATGATGGTAATATGGTTTTGGAAAAAAATAATTCGATACTGCATTTTACATTCCACACTTTGCAAGATGGAAACTTGAGTGATTTTATTTATTTAAATTCTAGAATCACACAGGTGGAAGCAGTTTCTTCTGAAAATGAATCTTGGAACATTGAATTAAATTTTGATAAGACAAATGCGAATACATTGTTAATCGATCAATTTAAATTATATCAAAATCAACCGAATCCATTTAAAAATGCCACGGAGATCAATTTTTTCTTACCAGAAGCAAGTGAGGTGGAGTTGACAATATTTGATATTTCAGGAAGGACTTTAGCAACATTTGATGGTACTTTTGAGAAAGGATTACAGACGTTGCAATTGGCGGAAAAAGACTTTGACCAAACAGGTGTTTTTTATTATCGATTAAAAACTGAGTTTGGAATGTTGACGAAGAAAATGGTGCGAGTGGAGTAGGGGATTGATTTGGTTTTTATAAAAAAAGCTGCGTTCGTTTTTTAATGAACGCAGCTTTTTTTGTGGAAATAGGGAGTACAAATTATTCATTCCCACCTATTGATTTTTGATCCTCAGTTGCAATTAGCTTAGCACCTCTCACTATCCGATACTGCCCAAATAAATACAACATCATAATCCACACCGCAGCATTCGGCACAGGTGATTTAAATTTATTTAAAGCAATAATCATATCTGAAAGCATAAATGAAATAGCTCCTGTAAGAACCAATTGAAAAGCAATATCTGCAACAAAGGTATTCCAATTTAATGCAGCTAAAACCATCAAAACAATAACGCTGCTATAAATCAAAATTGGGATTTGCATATCCTTAGCGACATCAGGAATGAGGTAATAATTAAAGGCAAAATAAAACAATAAGAAAGGAATAACAATCCATTTACGTTTTTGAATAAAACCTTTTTTCCAAGACACTATTTTAAAAAAAGCAGTAGCATAAAGGATATGTGTAATTAAAAAACTCAATAACCCCATTAGAAAAAAATGCTCTCCTTGTGATTCCACAAACATCAATAATACATCTCCTCCCCAACTGAAAAATAAAGCTCCAAGGATAATGTTCCGAAAAGTAGAAGGATGAGATTTTGTTTGATCAAAAAACCAAATAGCCAGCAATGGCATTAGAAGCGGCTTAGTGTAAAAAGCTAAAGTTTCGTTATTGGTGTAACCTGCAAAAAGATTAAGCACCGTAACAAATAGATAAACAAAGATGATGGATGATTGAGGCATTTTTTAATTTTTCTCTAAAATAACAAAAGCGATGTTGTAATTTACAACATCGCTTTTATTATTTTTTAAGAATTAATATTAAACTGAACGAGTGTTCGTTTACTGATTAAATTCCTAATTTCTTTTTTACCAAAGGCATAACATCATCAGTATCATCTGCAGAAAGTACAAAGTTGAAAAGGCTAGTATCGAAAATCATTGCGTAACCATTTTCTTTACCAACAGCTTTTACCGCAGCATCTACTTTGTCAAGAATAGGTCTCAATAAATCTTCTCGTTTCTTTGCTACCTTTTGAATTACCTCTTGTTCCAATGCAGCAATTGCTTGTTGCTCTTTTCCTAATTTTGCTTCCGCTTCTTTTATTTGAACGGCAGTCATTGTTCCTGCTTGTGCTTTTTGTTGAAAAGCTTGAACATCTGTTTGCCATTTATTCATTCTGTCTTGCCCCCGTTTGACGAGTTGGTCTCGGAAAGTTGCCAACTGTGTATCACCACTTTTAACTTCTGGAATTTGATCGAGTAAGTTACCGTAATTTAAATGACCATATTTGTTTTGTGCCGTAAGCGAATTACTTGAGCCTATGATTACCACAAAGGCAAACGCTAAAAAGGCAATTTTTCTAATTAATTTCATTTTCAAGTTTTTGTAAAAAAAATAAATGTTGTAAGTCAAAAAATAATAGACTATTTCCTACATATTAATTGACTTGGTGCTTAGTATAACAAAGGTAAGATTCCTAAATTTTCTAAACTAATTTTTAACTAAAGATTAATTTTGGCAAAAATAACAAGAAAAATGAATTGTTAAAATAAAACCTTAAATTGTTGATTATCAGCAACTTAAAGCATATTGTGAAATATTAAAGGTTTTAGTAATTGTTAAAAAGTGTTAATTGAAATTTGCAATAAGTTTGGATAAAAAAATTAGAACTTTATCTTTAGGAAAAACTTTTACAATACAACAAAATGATACAAGTAGAAAATTTAACCAAATCCTTTTCTCTTTCTCGTCAACAACGAAAAGAACTAGGTACTGATGCTAAGTCCATAACTGCTGTAAATGGAATTAATTTCACTTGCCAACCAGGAAGAATCTATTCTCTTTTGGGACCAAATGGTGCAGGGAAAACCACTACACTTAGAATGATTGCAACCATCCTTAAACCTACAACCGGAACTATTCGGGTAGCAGGTCACGATGTAGTTGAAGCAGGGGAGAAAGTTAGAGCATCCATTGGATTTTTAACAGGCTCGACTGGTTTATATCAACGGTTGACTCCCAATGAAGTCACTAAATATTTTGCAGATTTGTATGGAGTAGATAAAGCCACTTATAATCGAAGAAAAGATGAACTCTATACTTTGTTGGATATGCATGATTTTGCCAAAAAGAGAATCGGACAACTTTCAACAGGTATGAAGCAGAAGGTCTCCATTACAAGAACTATGATTCATAATCCAGGTGTTGTAATTTTTGATGAACCCACTTCTGGTTTAGATGTCATCACCGCTGAAAATATTATAAATTTAATTCGGCAATGTAAAGAGGATGGAAAAACTGTGATTTTTTCTTCTCACATTATGACAGAGGTAGATTTGCTTTGTGATGATTTAGCAATCATTCATAAAGGGAATTTGATTCATTCTTCTACCATGCAAGAGTTTAGAGAAAATATGAAAAGCGAAAGTTTGACGCAAGAATTTATTCGTATCGTAACAGAGTCAGGAGTAACTGTAAATTCATAAAATAAATAGTTGAGGGATAGTTTGATCTCAAACTAAATCAAACTACTTTAAACAATATCAAACCTTTAAATAAAAAACCTCACTTCCAAATTAATGGAAGTGAGGTTTTTTTTATTTTGAAATGAAATCCTAAGATTAGTATCCTGGGATGCTCAATGATTTCAAAGTTTCGAAGTCCATTTGACCAACTGGTAAGTTGTTATCTCTTTGGTACTTCATTAAAGCAGCTTTAGTTCTACTTCCTAAAACGTTATCTACTGGTCCTGGATCGTATCCTCTGTCTCTTAAAGCTCTCTGTACAGATCTTACTAACTCAACAGTAACATTTTGGTTACAAACTACTTCTCTCCATTCTGTGAAACCACCTTCTTTTACTAATCTTCTTTTAGTAACAGTTGTGAATTCAGCAGGAACTTCAATAGTTCTTGTTTGAGCAGGAGTTTTTAATACTTTCTTAGCAACAGTACCATACTCAGCAGGAATCTCTACAGATCTTGATTGAGCAGGAGTTTTAACAACTCTCTTCGTTACAGTTTTGTAAACAGCAGGAACAGTTTCCTCACGAGTAGTTGCAGGAGTAACTAATCTAGATTTAGTAACAGTACCATATTCAGCAGGAATCTCAATTTCTCTTGTTTGAGCAGGAGTCTTAACGATTCTTTTTGATATGGTTTTATAAACAGCAGGAATAGTTTCTTCACGAGTAGTCGCTGGAGTAACCATTCTTGTTTTAGTAACAGTACCAAACTCAGCAGGAATTTCAATTTCTCTTGTTTGAGCAGGAGTTTTAACAACTCTTCTTGTTACAGTTTTGTAAACAGCAGGAATAGTTTCTTCACGAGTAGTTGCAGGAGTTTTCAAAACAGTTTTAGTAACTGTTGAAAATTCAGCAGGAATCTCAACCACTTTTTCTTGTGGTGGAGTTTTCATTACTCTAGAAGTTCTAGTAGCATATTTAGCAGGAATAGTAACTTCTTTAGTACATCCAGAGTTTGGAGTTCCAGAACCGTCACATCCAACGTTTACACGTTTAGTAACAGTTTTATATTCAGCAGGAACCTCAACTAAACACCATACTTGACAATCGTTAGGATCAGCAGAAAGACAGTTTCTGTCAGCTCTTTTCTTAACCCATTTTGTACTAGCAGGACGAGTTTCGATTCTTTCAGTTACGTTTTCGTACTTAGGAGGAATAGTTTCGATACGAGTAGAAGCAGCTTCAGCTTCGTACTGCTCAGAAACAGTTTCATAAGTAGCAGGAATTACTTCGATACGAGTAGAAGCAGCTTTAGTCTCAACAGTTTCAGTAACTGTTCCGTACTCAGCAGGAACAGGGATTAACCGAGTTTTAGCTGGCTCAACTTCAACAGTTTCAGTAACAGTTTCGTAAACAGCAGGAATTACTTCTAATCTTTTAGAAGCAGCTTTGTTTTCAACAGTTTCTGTGTAAGTTTCGTAAGTAGCAGGAACTGGGATTAACCGAGTTTTAGCTGGCTCAACTTCAACAGTTTCAGTAACAGTTTCGTAAACAGCAGGAATTACTTCTACTCTTGAAGAAGCAGCCTTAGTTTCAACAGTTTCTGTGTAAGTTTCGTAAGTAGCAGGAACTGGAATTAATCGAGTTTTAGCTGGAGTAACCATTACTTGATCGGTTTCTGTACCGTATTCAGCAGGAATTACTTCCATTCTTGAAGCAGCAGCTTTAGCTACAACTGATTCAGTAACAGTTTCGTAAGCAGCAGGAATTACTTCAGTTCGAGTAGATGCAGCTTTAGTTTCAACAGTTTCAGTTGTTGTTTCGTATTGATCTGCGATCAAACATTTAGCATAACATTTACCAGCTTCGCCATTAGGTGGCATATCAGTACCTGGTTGTGCTAAAACAACGAAACCGCAAAGCATGAAAGCAACAGATAGAATTAAGTTCAATCTTTTCATAATTGAGTTGAATTGGTTTTGATTAATAAAATTTAGGTGGTTATTTAATAACTAAAAAAAATATAATATTAAAAATTTACTATGTCACATTTGGAATGTGGCCGCAAATTTACTGTATATTATCTGGATAACATAAATAATACTTAGTAATTATTTTTGGTTGGATACCATGGTCAGAGGCATCTGACATTGGCAACACTTTCCCATTCTTATATAGAATTTTTATCTCGTCTTTTTTTGTACTGTAGGCACTGTTCGATTCTTTTCCAGTAAAAACGAGAAAGTTAGATTTCTCAGAACGATCTTCGGGTAGGTTGTTCTGTACCTTCAGACGCATTTCTTTGATGTAGTCACTTTTAAAGGGTTCATTTTGCAATTTTATTTTAAATAATTTTCGCTCAATGATACTTTTTGATAAAAATGACAACACATAATCTTCATGAGAAGTCCAATTTTTTAAAGCAGCTAAAATGTCAATATCATCTAATGCAGCATATTTCTCCAATAATTCATCTCGTTTTTTCTTAAAATCTTTTCGAGAAAAATTATTGTATAAAAAATATTTCAATGCATCAGATCCTTCTAACTTAACTCCCTTTTGAGCTAAGTCTTTTGCTCTTTTTAATGCCCTAATCAACATTTGTTCCGCCGATAAGACCGTTTTGTGCAAGTATACTTGCCAATACATTAACCTTCGGGAAATCAAAAATTTTTCAATGGAATAAATGCCTTTTTCTTCCACGACAAGTTCATTGTTCTTTACTGTCAACATCTTAATAATACGGTCGTAACCGATTACCCCTTCCGACACTCCTGTAAAAAAGCTATCTCGGTTGAGGTAATCCATACGATCCATGTCGAGTTGACTACTTACTAATTGGTGCAAAAACTTTTTCGGATATTTATTTTGAAATATCTGAATAGCGATGTCTAATTTTCCTTTAAAAATTTCATTGAGTTTTTGCATAAAAAGTTCTGACAACTCTTCGTGGTGAACATTTACTAGCGTGTGTTCCAAGGCGTGAGAGAATGGTGCATGACCAATGTCATGAAGTAAAATTGCGATAAGTACACCACGAGCTTCCTTTTTAGAAATCTCGACATTTTTTGATCTAAGTGTCTCGATTGCTTGGGTCATTAGATGCATAGCTCCTAAAGCATGGTGGAATCGGGTGTGCAATGCACCAGGGTAAACATAATGAGATAATCCCAATTGTGAAATTCTTCTCAGCCTTTGGTAATATGGATGTTCGATAAGGTCAAAAATTATTCCATGTGGAATACTGATGAATCCGTAGACAGGGTCGTTGAATATTTTTTTCTTATTCATGAATGGTTAATACGTTGTCTATTAAATGTTGTTCGTTTTTGGTTGGACAACGGAATTCAAAGATAAAACAATCTATTTTTCTAATTAAATAGAATTATTCTTTTTGGGAAAAATATCTAACGAATCCTTTACGTTTCTATTATTTGCCTCATTTATTCCTATTTCAAAATTTCAAAGAATCTTTTTTCTTCGATAAAAGTACTAACTAGATGGGATAGCATTCTAAAGGGTTGCTTCCTATTTTTTGAGGAAGTATTTTTTTGTCCAATTCGTGGTGATGAAGGGCTTGAATACTAAGATATTGTGATAAAATAAATGTGTTCTATTCAAGCTTTTTATCTATTCATGGGGATTTTTTTGTTTTTTTGTGGAAAAGAGAGACTTAGTTTTAATTTTTTTGACTCTCAATGAGTTTTTTTAAACCAATATCATATATATAAGGTATACCTATTTACACTTTAAATTTTATTTCAAACCACACCCGATTAATGACGGGGCTAAAACCAAAAGATAGATATGGAAAAAATTAAGATCCTATGGGCAGATGATGAAATTGATTTGTTGAAACCACAAATCATGTTTTTGGAAAGAAAAGATTATGAAGTGATCGCGGTAACTAATGGTCATGATGCACTTGAAGAGTGCGAAGCAGCTAATGATATTGATGTTGTTTTTTTGGACGAGAGTATGCCTGGATTGACAGGTTTAGAAACTTTAGTTAGAATTAAAGAAAATAATCCTCACCTCCCCGTAGTGATGATTACAAAAAATGAAGCTGAAAATGTGATGGAAGAGGCACTAGGTGCTCAAATTACAGACTACCTTATCAAGCCAGTTAATCCAAATCAGATTTTATTGACATTGAAAAAAATTATTGATAAGAAAGATTTGGTGAGTGAAAGAACTAATTCTGATTATCAGAGAGAGTTTCGTCAAATTTCAATGGATATTAATAGTGGATTGAATTATGAAGAGTGGGTAGATGTCTATCGAAAAATTATCAATTGGGAATTGAAATTAGATGCGTCGACTTCTGCTCAAATGGGAGAGATTCTCCAAATGCAAAAGACAGAAGCTAATGCGGAATTTTCAAAATATGTTGAGAAAAGGTATTTAGGTTGGGTGGGAGATGATTCTGATAATACACCTATCATGTCAAGCAACTTGATGCGTAAAAAGGTTTTTCCAAAACTTAAAAAGGATCAACCTACAATCATGTTGCTGTTGGATAATCTTCGTTACGATCAATGGAGAATTTTGGAACCTCTTTTTGCGGAGTTTTTTAGAGTGGAAGAAGAGGATTATTTTTATAGCATTTTACCTACCTCAACTCAGTATTCTCGGAACTCTATTTTTGCAGGAATGATGCCATCTGAGATTCAAAAACATTACCCAGATTGGTGGTTAAATGATAATGAGAAAGGTGGCAAAAATATGCATGAACATGATTTGTTAAATGAGCAAGTGAGTCGTGTGATGCGTAATTCTATCAAGACAGATTATGTAAAAGTTACCAATGTCAGAAAGGCAAAGCAGGTTCAGGACAATATTTTAAATTATTTGAATAATGATTTGTCAGTAATTGTGTACAATTTTATTGATATGTTGTCTCATGCAAGAACGGAGATGGAAGTATTAAAAGAATTGGCTGGTGATGAAAAAGCTTATCGTTCTTTGACTCGATCTTGGTTTGAAAATTCATTGCTTTGGGATGCATTGCAAACCGCTGCTGAAAGAGGTTGCCAACTTATTGTAACTACGGATCATGGTACGATTCGAGTAAATTCTCCTTCAAAAGTAGTGGGGGACAAAGAAACAACTACAAACTTAAGATATAAGGTAGGACGTAATTTGAGATATGATAGAAGAGATGTTTTGGAAGTACGAGATCCGAAGGATGCTTTATTGCCTCGACCTAATATGAGTTCTACTTTTATTTTTGCGAAAGAGGATGCGTTTTTCCTTTATCCAAATAATTATAATCACTATAATAATTATTATAAGAATACTTTCCAACATGGAGGAATTTCTTTGGAGGAAATTATTTGTCCGTTTATTACATTGTCTTCTAGGTAAAAAGTTAAAGGATAAAATTAAAAGGATTGGAAATTCATGATGTGAATTTTCAATCCTTTTTTATTTTATAAATGGAATTTTTAACAAAAAAAAGTTGAATGTTTTGATTTGTTTTAAATAATCAATCAAAAATTTTGTTTTCTTTTTTTTTTTTCGATATGTTTACACGTCGTTTTTATTTAATAACAAAAAAATATATCATGAAAGTATTGAAAAAATCAACCTTTGTTTTATCTTTTTTATTCATTGCATTCACTAATTTAAATGCAGCGCTTGTTAACTGTTCATGTTCTTCTTATATTAATGGTATAACAATGACTATATATTATCAAGCTAACATTGATTGTTGTGGTGCTCAAGAAGGGCTGGCTCAAATTGATTTGTATAATGACCAGAATGAGGTTGTAGTAACAATACCAGCTCCAGAAAGTTCCGATCAATCAACTAGATGTAAGGGAACTTATAATTGTTAAAAAATAAAAAATAAAAAATAAAAAATATGAAAAATATAATCGCTTTTATTATTATTATTATTATTTCCTCATGTTTTTCTACAAGTGAGGATAAAGGTTTAGTTTCATTAAAAACAGTTCCTACTCCAGTTTATAGTGAAAGCCCGTCATTTTTAGTTCAAAACTCTGGACTTATTGATTTAAAGCAAGAAAATGCAACATGGAATGAGATTCATGAAAATTATATAAATGTTATAGAAAAAAATATAAATCATAAATTCTTGAATGGATACAAATCAAATTTGATTAATCATCAAATTCAAAATACATCTATTTTAGAAGATTTAAATTCCGATAATTTTCATGTTTTAAAAATGTATTTAAATGATTTAATGCAGTTTAAAACCGCTTATCCAAAAAATAATTATTTAATTCTAAATTCATTAAAACCATATTTAGAAAATGAAAAGTTAGCTCAATTTGCCAGGGTTATTTATAAAAAAGGCATAGACCAGAAAAAAACTAAAAAAGAAGAGTTAGATGCTATGGTTTTAGATCTTGATGATGAAGCTGATTTATTTATTAAAGATGCTTTGGTGAAAAATTACGATGAGAATTATAAAATATATCTTCCAAAACTAAAAGAGTTTTTCGTTTCTGAATAAACTTTTTTGTTAGAATTATATTAAAGAGGTTGTCTTCATTAAAAAGACAACCTCTTTGTATTTACTACTCCACATAACTCTTCCTCACCACCAATGCCAACCATCCATTATCTAGTGGCAAATATCCTTGCTCATAGCAAAAGTAGTATACCTTTCCTGCTTTGGTTTTATAAATATTTGTAAAGTAGCTAAATTTAAATCCAGCTTCTAATAATTTGTCTTTATGGATCTTTGATTTTCCATTAGGATTTAGTTCGGCAAGGATTCGCCTATTTTTTCGAAGGATATTATTGATGTTGCGAACGAAGTTGTTGGCGTCGCTATTTAATTTATTGTTATATGCACTTCGGCAGCTATCGCCACAGAATTTTTTATCTGCTCGTCCTTGAAATTCATCTCCACATTCTATGCATTTCTTTTTCATAAGTTGAGTTTTTAAACCACATGTGGCACATTAGGAGGGACACATAAGGCATATTAGGTTTTATTCTTCGGGTAAGGATGAATAAAATTTATTTACAAATGTTTTTTGCCCTTCTTTCCATATATTTTGAACATGGAAATTTAGGAGGATTCCTTTTGGTTTTTCAAGATGGTGCATGTAAGATAAAGTGGTGGCAGAGAAAACTGGATGTAATTCTAGTACAGCTTTGTTTTCTACCACAATCAAATCTTCTACAAGTATATCAAATCTCAAGTCACCTTTCATTTTAATATCCTTGTATTTTATTTCAACAGATTTTTGAGATTCCGTTTTTAAGCCTCTAAGATTTAATTCATAAATCAAAGCTTTTTCATAATTACTTTCAAGTAATCCTGGACCAAGCACTTTATGAACTTCAATAGCTGCCCCAATAATTTTGTAAGTCAATTCATTGACTAGCTTTTTTGTAATTCTCCTTTGCATGTTTAAAAATTATAAGATTGAGCAAAACCTAATGTGACTTATGTGTCCCTCCTAATGTGCCACATGTGGTTTAAAAACATAAATATAATAAATCTTTATTTAGAAAAAATCTAAATAGCCTCTACCAACCTATAAACACACTAACACATATTTAAAAATTTCAAAAGGTTTATATCTTTGCGGTGTTTTTCACGAAACGTTAAATTATGTTAACGTTTCAGAGTATTTTAACCTATTTTTTACCATATAAATAAAAGAATCTTGAGCAATAAAATCAACCGATTTATTCTCCTTTTTCTCTTCCTTAATCTTGCCTTCTCTGCTTCGGCACAATCTTCAGGCGGATCTAATTACCTTTTTACGGCATTGGCAGCAATTGCGGTACTCATTATTTTAGGAGCGGTAATTATGGTGGCGGATAATTTATTGAAAATCGAAGCCCGAGAAAGTGGTGCAGACAAGAGTGGCGAGAACTATTCGCTTTTCCCAAAATGGAATGAGATATTTGGTTCAAGTGCCCCTAGCTTCGTCAATGGAAAAGTTCATTTTCTTAAAAAAGGACATGACATCTTATTAGAAGGAGAAGCGGCAAAAACAAAAGTAGCAAGTTCCAATGTAACTACTTATGCAGTTCAACCTCAAAACTTTACAGGAATCTCACCGATTCCAAAAGTTGTTGTAGCCGTTGGCGATGAAGTAAAAGCAGGGGATCCAATTTTCTTTGATAAAAAGAGAGACGCTATTCAATATGTAGCTCCAGTAAGTGGAGAAGTTATCGCAATCAATCGAGGTGCAAAACGTTCGATTGCAGAAGTGATAATCTTGGCCGACAAAGAAATGAAATACAAATCTTTCGATGCACCTAATTTAGCAGATTGCAGCCGAGAGGATTTGGTGAACTTCTTACAATCAAGTGGAGCTTGGTCATTTCTTATTCAAAGACCTTACAGCTTAGTTGCTGACCCAACAGATACTCCAAAAGGAATTTATATTTCAACTTTTGACTCGGCGCCATTGGCTCCAGACTTAAGTTTCGTGGTAGATGGAAATGCAGCGGCTTTCCAAAAAGGATTAGATGTATTAGGAAAATTTGCTCCTGTACATTTGGGATTAAACGCTAAAGGAAGTGAACCACATGCCGCGTTTACAGCTGCGGAAGGTGTATCAAAACATTGGTTTCATGGCAAGCACCCTGCTGGAAATGTAGGTGTTCAAATTCACCACATCGACCCAATCGGGCCTAATTCAATAGTTTGGACAACTGGTGTTCAAGATGTAATTACTATCGGTAAATTATTTACGGAAGGTAAATTTGATGCAAGCCGGGTGGTAGCAGTAACTGGAGCAGAAGTCGTTGAACCTCAATATATTAATACTTATTTAGGTGCAAATATCGAAGGTTTAGTAAAAGGAAATTTAAAACCTACGGTAGAAGGAAAAACACTTCGATTTGTTTCAGGAGATGTTCTTTCTGGAAAACAAACTTCAACAGAAGGTTTCTTAAATTACCGTGACGATCAGGTAACTGTTTTAGAAGAAGGTGATAAATACGAGTTGTTTGGATGGTTACTTCCTATCACACCTCGACCAACGATTTCAGGAACTTTCCCTAATGGATTTTTCCCTGATTTAAAATTTGAAGCAAATACGAATACACACGGTGAGAAACGTGCATTTGTTGTTACAGGTCAATATGAAAGTATGTTACCAATGGATATTTATCCTCAACATTTGATGAAAGCAATCATTACTAATGATTTCGAAAGAATGGAAGGATTAGGTATTCACGAATTAGCAGCAGAAGATATTGCACTTTGTGAATTTGCTTGTACTTCAAAACAGCCGCTTCAAAGTATTCTAAATGAAGGCTTGGAAGCAATGCGTGATCAATAATGAATAGTTAATAATTAATAATGAATAATTTCCTAACAACTTAGAGGACGATTATTTGTTATTATTTTTTCAAAATATAATTAAGAATTAAAAAATCATCCCGACAATCGGGATGAAAAATTATTCATTCTTAATTATTCATTCTTAATTAATAACATGGGTTTATTAGATTTTTTAAAGAAAATAGAACCAGATAAAAAGGAATCTCCATTTTTACATACATTGTTTGATGGGTTCTTCACTTTTGCATATGCTCCAAATACCGTAACTAAAGGTGGAGTTCATGTACGAGATGGTATGGATTTGAAGAGATTGATGGTGCATGTAGTTTTGGCATTACAATTATGTTATGTTTTTGGGTCATTAAATATTGGACATCAACATTTCAATGCAATGGGGATGTATCCTGACTTTTTCGATGCCTTTCATTTGAAAATTGCATTTGGATTAATTCAACTCATTCCAATTTTTATCGTTGCACATGTAGTCGGTCTTGGAATCGAGTTTTGGTATGCAGCGAAAAAAGGACATGCAATTGAAGAAGGGTATTTGGTAACAGGTGCTTTGATTCCATTGATTATGCCACCAGATGTGCCATTATTATGGTTAGCATTTGCAATCATTTTTGCAGTAATTCTTGGAAAAGAAGCTTTTGGTGGAACAGGGATGAATATTTTAAATGTCGCTTTATTAGCCAGAGCTTTTATCTTCTTCGCTTATCCTACAGAAATGGCAGGAGATACGATGGCAACTGGAAGTGAAGTATGGATTGCAGGTTTAACATATGACCCTGAGTTATTAAAACAAGCGGAACCCATCAAACAACAGATTTCAACTTATGGTTGGGCGCATGGGTTTTTTGATTGGATATTTAATGGATTAGGTTGGAGAACTTTTGGCGAAGGAGGAATGAAAGTGGCTGTTGATGGTTGGACTGGAGCAACGCCTCTTGGTTTAGCTAAAGCAGGAGGATGGGCAGCAGTAACTGCTGAATACACACCATCTCAAATGTGGTGGGGAAATCTTCCAGGTTCAATTGGTGAAACTTGTAAACCAGCCATCTTACTTGGAGCTGCAGCATTAGTTGCAATGAGAATAGCAAGTTGGAGAGTAATGTTAGGTATGATTATCGGATGTGCATTAACAGGTATTTTAATGAATGCTTTTACTGCAGGTTCGGAAAATGCAGCTTTAGCATATTTACAAATTCCATGGTACTACCACTTCTACATGGGAAGTTTCTTTTTTGCAATGGCATTTATGGCAACTGACCCCGTAACAGCTGCTTCTACAAATACTGGAAAATGGATTTATGGAATTTTTATCGGAATAGTTGGATTAGTCGTAAGGGTAATGAACCCAGCATATCCTGAAGGATGGATGCTTGCGATTTTATTCATGAATGTATTTGTTCCTCTTATTGATCACTACGTGTTAGAATCTAACATGGCAAAACGATTAAAACGTGCATAGTACTAGTCAAGTTCTCACATTTGTATTAATCCTTACAACAGTAGTTGCAGTAGGATTAACTGGTTTGCGAGAAGCAACCAAACCACTTGCGGATGCTAACGAAGCTCTTTTTAACAAAAAGGGAGTTTTAAATGCAATTCAAACTCACTTTGCTGGTGATTTACCAAAGGATTGGGATGATGCTAAAGTGGAAGAAACTTACAAACAAGTTAAATCATATGTTTTCGATTATCAAGGTAATCCAATGGAAGGCTATGTAGCAATCGACTTGGAAAAAGACCGTGATAAAATCAATAAACTAGATGTTACTGAGCGTCCATTTCCTGTATGGGTTTATGAAGATGGTGGTAAAAAATTCTACGTTGTAACAGTGTATGGAAAAGGACTTTGGGATAAAATCTGGGGAACTGTTGCATTTCAAGAAGATATGGAAACACTTGCAGGTGTTTCTTTTGACCACAAAGGAGAAACTCCTGGACTTGGTGCAGAGATTAAAGATAGCCCAGGTTTTTACAGTCAATTTAAAAACAAGAAAATTAATTCTGAAAGTGGTGAATATGTTGGAATTACAGTTCGTAAAGGAGGTGCAAAAGACACTCGATACGAAGTGGATGGAATTTCAGGAGCAACAATTACTGCTGATGGTGTTACTGAAATGTTGCAAGAAGATATTGAAAATTATCAACCGATTTTTGCAGCATTAAAAAAAATGAAGTAAGGTTTAGGATTATGGATTCAAGATTATGAATAAAGGATTTCGAAAAAATTAAGATCCTATGAATTTTGAATTTATTATTTAAAACCATTCAATAAAAATATCTGGATTTCAGATTGTACGACTTAAGATTTTTTGAAATCCTTAATTCATAATCTTAAATCCATAATCAATAAAATAAAATTCAAATGGCAGAAACAACAGTTCAAGACGTTGTGGTAAAAGAGCCCTCTCTTCCTTTTGGTAAAAAAGAGAAGAAGTTATTGACCGATCCATTAATGGATAACAATCCAATTACAATTCAAGTATTGGGGATTTGTTCAGCATTGGCAGTAACGACACAGGTGTTTCCATCATTGGTAATTTCTGTAGCTGTAATTTTTGTATGTGCATTTTCAAGTTTGTTCACTTCGCTTCTTCGAAATAATATTCCGAAGCAGGTTCGTATGATTGTACAATTGGTTATCATCGCAACATTAGTAACGGTGGTAGAATTAGTATTGAAAGCATTTAGTTTTGAAGTATACAAACAACTTTCAGTATTCATCGGATTGATTATTACGAACTGTATCGTGATGGGACGTTTGGAAGCATTCGCTTTGGCAAACAAACCTTGGAGATCATTCTTAGATGGAATTGGAAATGGATTAGGTTACGGATTAATTTTAATTGCAGTAGCTTTCTTTAGAGAGTTGTTTGGAAAAGGAACTTTATTTACAGGAAGTCCTGCGGAATTAAATATCATCGGAAAATCAAATGAAGCGACTTCATTCATGATTAATACTGCTGCTGAAAGTGGAATCGGAAGTTGGTTTAGCTGGTATTCTAACAATAACTTAATGGTATTACCTGCAGCTGCGATGTTCCTAATTGGAATTTTCATTTGGATACAAAGAAGTAGAAATCCAAAATTAGTAGACATTTCATAATTAACGATTAATTATGAATTATGAATGATTAACCAATAATTGTGAATCATTTTTCTTCATAGTTTCTCAATAAAATTTTAAACAATGGTGATTAAATTTTTCGAAAAAATTAATCATTAATCGTTAATCATTAATCATTAATAAAAATGGAATTTTTCAATATATTTATGAAATCAGCATTCTACGAAAATATGGTATTAGCCTATTTCTTAGGAATGTGTTCTTTTCTTGCCGTTTCCAAAACAGTAAAAACGGCATTCGGTTTAGGATTAGCAGTAATCTTTGTACTCGCAGTAACAATGCCTGTCAACTGGTTAATCAACGAATATCTTTTAGGAGAAAATGGAATCTTTGGAACAGACTTAACCTTCTTACGTTTCATCTTATTTATTGGAGTAATCGCTTCAATGGTACAATTAGTAGAGATGGTAATTGAGAAAGTTTCTCCTTCATTATATAATTCATTAGGTATTTTCCTTCCGCTGATTACGGTAAACTGTGCAATTCTGGGTGGCTCCTTATTTATGGTATCTCGTGAATATAATTTATCAGAGACTGTAGCATTTGGATTAGGTGGAGGATTCGGTTGGTTCTTAGCAATCATTGCTTTGGCAGCTATCCGAGAAAAAATCAGATACTCAAATGTACCACCTGCATTGCGTGGATTAGGAATGGCATTCATCTTGACAGGATTAATGGGAATGGCGTTTTTAAGTTTGATGGGAATTGATCCATCAATCTATGTAGCTAAGTAAATAAATAATCTACTCACAAGGTGAACTTCATTTCATTTTTTGAGTTTGAATAAATAAAAATATTTCCAAATATTTTTTTGGAAAAAATATAAAACTTTAGAGATATGGTTATTCTTTTTAGTATTAAAACATTGGGACTTGCGTGGGTTGTTTTCGTTGCCGTAATTATGTTGTTATCAATAATGTTAATTCAGGCAAGGAAAAAATTAGTTCCACAAGGGAATGTCAAAATTATCGTAAACGGGGATACTGAAAATCCGATTTTAGCTCAACCAGGATCATCATTATTGAACGTACTTTCTGATAGCAGTATTTTTCTACCATCTGCATGTGGTGGAGGTGGAACTTGTGCAATGTGCGAATGTCACATTGACTCAGGAGGAGGAGATGTATTGCCTACGGAGTTAAATCACCTTTCTCGAAAAGAAGTAGCAGAAAACTTGCGATTGTCTTGCCAAGTGAAAGTTAGGGAAGATATGGAGATCAGAATTCCAGAAGAAATTTTTGGAATTAAAAAATGGGAATGTGAAGTGATCTCTAATTATAACGTGGCAACATTTATCAAGGAGTTTATTGTAAAACTTCCAGAAGGAGAGAATCTTGATTTTGAAGCGGGAGGTTATATTCAAGTAGATGTACCTAAAATAGAAGTACCGTTTAAGTCAATGGACATTACGGCACATCCAAAATATCATGATACACCAGATAAATTCCAAAAGGATTGGGATAATTTTAAAATGTGGGGTTTGACGATGAAAAATGACGAGGAAGTTTTCCGAGCGTATTCTATGTCAAATCACCCTGCGGAAGGAGACATTGTATCTTTGACCATTCGTATTGCAACCCCTCCACTTAAATGGGGTGTAGATAGTGAAGGAAAACGTAAATGGGAAGGGTATCAAGCAGTTAACCCAGGTATTTGTTCTTCCTATGTTTTTGGTCGTAAGCCAGGTGATAAAGTAACAATTTCTGGCCCTTATGGTGAATTCTTCATCAAGCCTACAGAGTCAGAAATGTTGTATGTTGGTGGTGGAGCAGGAATGGCACCGATGCGTTCTCACTTATACCATTTATTCCATACCTTAAAAACAGGTAGAAAGGTAACTTTCTTCTATGGTGGTAGAACTCGACAAGAGTTATTCTATGTTGAAGAATTTAGAGAAATCGAAAAAGAGTTTCCTAACTTCAAATTTGCGATTGCTTTGGATAACCCACTACCAGAAGATAACTGGGTATTGAAAAAAGATTTAGATGATCCAGAAGGTGATGGATTCAAAGGTTATGTTCACAATGTTGTAATTGATGAATTCTTAAGTAAACACCCAGAACCAGAAGAAATAGAATTATACTTCTGTGGACCTCCAATGATGAATCAGTCTGTTATCAAAATGGCAGATGATTGGGGAATCCCTGAAGAGAATGTAGCATTTGATGATTTTGGAGGGTAACACGTATCACGGTTTTCCAAAACCGTAAATGCAAAATAAAAAAAGCGGCTCGTTCAGAAATGGACGAGCCGCTTTTTATTTTTAGAAATAGAATTCTCATGATAGAAGTCTTCCTAAATCATTTTTAAACTCTGAATTCATCTCAAATGCTTCACCCAAATAATCCTCACCCTTCATTGTATATATTTTGAAAAAAGAAGCATCAGGTAAGGAAAGATCTTCCTCCACCATTTTCTCTAGGAGACTTTTAGTACGATGATAATGGCTATTAAAATAGTATTCTCCTTCTTCTTTACTTTTTACATCGTAAGCTATTTGCTGAATGTTTGATAATATATCTGAGAAGTAGGGATACTGTTTTTGAAAATATTCAGATTCTTCTTCGGAATGGAAAAAAGAATTTTGATTAATTTTTCCAGTAAATTCGTTACTAAATTTAATAGAATCTAGCTTGTAATGATTTAGAATGTTTTTACCTAAAAGAAATCCAATAATATGGTCTATTGATTTTTTAATAAGTGGGTGACTATCTTTTTCGGCTTTTATAAGTTGGTTTAAAACCATCATTTGAAAATAAACTGCACCTCTGATAGTAATGTCAAAAAGAAAAGGTTTTAATCTTCTAATTTTTCGATTGCCTTCTCTTTTTCTTTTTGTTTCTTCATCTAAATCACAATGCTCAGGCAATAATTTCAAAGCGAAATTGATTTCTTTGATAGGTACTCCCCAAGGATCATTTTCCAATTTTTTAAAATGTGCAAAACTTTTAAAATCAGGTAGTTGAATATTTAAATCTATTAAATCATAACTGCATCTTGGGAGCAATTGGTTTCGTTCATAGTTTAATAGTAATCCTTTTAAATAAGCTTTATTAAAACTAAATTGATTTGCTATAGATCGAAAAATAGCACGTAGCTGTGCATGTGCAGAACGATTCATTTCCTTTTTACTTTTTTCCAAAGCATTTGGAATTATTTTAGGAAAATGACGAGACCTCATATTATACCATCGAATGTTTTCTAAAAGATATCGAAGTTTATCAAAATCTTCACCTAAGGGAGTTCGAACAAATTCCTTCAACAAATTTACATACCAATCCAAAAAATCATTTTGATAATTTGTTTTTTCAAGAATTGCAGAAATAGTAAAAGCAGCAAATGCAAAATCAATTCTAAAAGATAATTGAGAAGCATTCGCATTATATTTTTTAACCTCTTTTAAGTTTTTATGATAAAGTGTAAAATCAATTGATTTATCAGGTTCTTCAAATACTCCAATAAATAAAATGGTATTGGTTTTATGATCTCTTACCAAATACATAAAAGGATGGTTGGCTTCAAAAAGTACAAATTTATCAGGAGTCGAGGCTCCTGCTATTCCACCAAAAAATCGAGTTACCGAACCAGCTTCAATTCCAATCTCATCTAATCTAAATTTATTCTTTTGTGTTACCTTAAAAATAAATAATCTTTCAAAACATTCTAACATAGGAGAGAAGTCCCAACTTGGTTTAAAAAGATTTTTAATCCCAATTGCTTTCATCTCTTTTTGCAAACTTTGATAGTTTACTTCAAGTTCAAATTTTGGAAGCAAAACATGCATTCGATTTTGATCTTGAAATTGATTATTCCAATTCAATAATTTTTCTTTAGAAAGATTTTCTATAAAATTATTTAGACCATCTTTTTGATAAGGCAAATATATTTCTACACAAAGCCGCTCATCTTGCATAGGAATTTGAATGGCATGAAAACTATCCTCCTTTAAGTATTTAGTTTTACTACCTCCATTAATTTTATCTTGTTCAATGAAGTAAGTTTCAATTGCTTCACCATTAGCTAAGTAAAAAGGTTCATGAACGTTTCTAATCTGTTCAAAAGATTGTGCCCATTTAGCTTTAATATTGAGCACACTTTCAATGATAAAAGCTACATCATTCTGATACTCATCGGGCATTGGTTTTAAATCAAGAGAAAATCTAGATTGTATTTTTTTATGAAATTCATCAACAGGATGAATTTCATTTGTGTAATAAATAGCATTTTTTTGTTCAATATGAGAAATTGGTTCTATCTCTTTTAAGGAATTAATTTTTTGAAATAAATCTTCGAAAATATCTTGGTCAGGCAGGCATTCTAAATGTTCTAGTAATTCTTTATGAACATCATCTTTAGTTCCTTCCGCTACTATAGTATATAGTATTTCCAAGCAGTAGGGGCTCAGGAGTGTATTTTTAGTATTAGAAATTAAAGTTTTAAAAAGTTGAAGAGTAGAGGCTTGCATCTGTGTATTTTTTGTTTCCTAAAGATAAAAAAGTGATTTTAAGAAATGTTTTTTTATCTATCAAAAATAAAAAAATACGACTCACTTAAAACTAAATGAATCGTATTCTATTCGCAAACTTAATTCTTACTTAAGTTCCTCAAGTGCAACAAATGATTCCTCACTCCACCAAAGTAAGTCGTCTCATTCGGCACTACACCATTTTCTTTTAAAATGCTATATAAAATCTTATTCACCTTTGGATAATAAGCATGATGGATATTTGGAAAAAGATGATGCGCAATATGATTATTAAACCCTCCAAAAATAAAATTAGCAAACTCACTAAACGGGTAAAAATCATTTGAACTGCCAACTTGATTATCCAACCACGAAGCATTAATTTTTCCATTTTCGGTTGTAGTAGGATATTTCATCCCCACCACATGATGGGTGATAAAAAAAGTAAACAACAAAAAAAGCGATTGCAATAAATGCATCATTAAAAATCCAGCGACAACAATTCCTACACTTTGATAACTCCATAACAATGGTAATACAAAAAGATAACCTACATAAAACCCTTTTTGTAAAACAAAAGAAAGTACATATTTCCAATCCTTTTCTGCCCCATATTTTTCTTTTGAAAAAAGTAAAACAAAATCTTTAACAAACACCCAAAACAAAGAATAAGTCATATAAGCTATCGGCGCATAAAGATGTTGGAACCGATGATACCATCGATATTCACTATTTGGAATGACTCGAATCAAACCAGAAATATCCAAGTCCGAATCATAACCTTGAACGTTAGGTGCATAATGATGAGAATGAACATGGCGATCTTTCCAAGCCTCTGCATGCGCACCTACCAAAGTGTACAATAACACAAAACCTATATGATTCCATTGTTTAGATTTAAAAACGGTATTATGAGAAAAGTCATGTGCAAAATTAAAAGAGAACAACAAACTTGAAAACCCATATCCCACAAATACAGCAATGAATACCAAAGGATTTTTTACCCAAAAAAGGCTTACATAAAAACTTGTCGTCAACAACAAATAGAATACAAATTTCAAAATTAGTTGTTGCTGAATTTCCTTTGGATCAGTTTTAATTTCAGATTGAATGGTCTTACTTATTTTTTTAAACAACAAAGTATC
This sequence comes from Caprella mutica, assembly GCA_947561585.1. NCBI lineage: Eukaryota > Metazoa > Arthropoda > Malacostraca > Amphipoda > Caprellidae > Caprella > Caprella mutica. The sequence continues at coordinate 2,405,983 of CANNZV010000010.1, forward strand.
TGCGGGAATTTGAAGATGCTTATTTTTCATGATAATATAATTTTGATTTTTCACCACATAGGCACATGGCAGCGAAACTGCAATGAATAATTAATAATAGTCGAATACCATGGATCTACACACGAAAAAACTTTGTTTTTTTTGTAAACTTTTACAAGTATGTAGCACATAGAACATATAGGTTTTTACATACTAAGAGCTATGTGTTCTATGTGCCTATGTGGTGAAAAACATGTTTTTAAATGATAAGTATAAAATGTAAATGAGTTGTTACGTTATACCATTACTAAATTCTTTAGGTTTAAACTCAACCGTATTCCCCATTTTATTTAAAAATCTAAAATGAGCTTTAAGTGATTCTTTATATGACATTTCCATATAAGTAATACCATGCTTTTTTGCTAGGTTTCTAAAAATAGGCAGGATATCCAAATAATGAATATGGCAAACATGCGGCAACAAATGATGCAATGCATGCGCATTAAATCCACCCAATGTCCAATTAAAAAACACACTATCTGAATCATAATCCACCGAAGTCAACATTTGTAATTTTGCCCAACTCATATTCATATTTCCATCCTTATCAGGATGCGGATGCGATACAAAATCCGAAACATGCGAAACTCCCAGTACGCCCACAAAAAGCAATGAAATCATAAAGTGATTTAAAAGAAAAGCTGTAATGACAATTGTCCAACCAAATGGCAAAAAATAAACAGGAAGAATAATCATATATCCAATGTAGAGTAATTTGAAAAAGATCAATTTTGCTATTTCAACTTTTGGAATATCAATGCTAATCGTTCGACTTGAAAAATTAAAAAGCATCAAAGTATCTCGAAAGAAAAACCAATTGATCGAATACAACAAATACAAAAATGGCGCATACCATTGTTGATATTTATGAAACCATCGAAGCGGTTGCGTATCGCACATTCGAAAAAGAGGATTATTCAAAACATCAATATCGCTTCCTTCCACATTGGTAAATGCATGGTGAGATTCATTATGGTTTTTACCCCATACATAAGCATTGTTTCCTTGTAGATTAAAACTCAACTGGAAAAGAAAATTATTCCAAAACTTACTTTTTACTGCCACACCATGACAAGCGTCATGAGAAATATTAAACGCAGTCAATAAAACAGAAAGCCCCATCAATAAATAAAAAATAACAAACTGAGTAGGAGAGGTGCTTGTCATCATCATTCCATACAGCAAGATGTTGAGACTAAAATAAAGCCCCATTTTAAAATACATTTTACGATTTCCGTATTTCGGAATATTATTGTTATGGAAATGTTGATCGACAGCTTGAAGCAATTCTTGGTAGAATGCCGAACCTTCATCTTTAGAAAATCTTACCTTTTTCATAAACTTATTTTTGTTGGTAAATAATATTTATGCAAGGTAAGAGTGGAGGGAAAGTATATGGAATTGAATATTAATTCAAATAAATATGTTTTTATTTAATATAAAGAAAGGGCTAAATATTAGGAGCGTCAAGAATATTGTCTTCGATAGGAATTGGTTCTTGAAATTTCAAATTCCTAAAATAGAAATTCGAGAAAATATTCAAGAAAAGGATTATTGAAAAAAATAAATTGAAATCGCTATTTGAAGGAAGAGTAAATAAAAATTGAAATAAATCAAAACTATCCATACCAATTCCTATGGGAAAAACTAATAGAAGAAGTAAAAATAGTTTTATTGTTACTTTTAAAAATATCCTTGTAATCAAAAAAATTCCTAAAGGAAAAAAGAATGCAAACAAAATCATTTGAGATTCTAAAAAAGGAAGGACACTCTTAAGAAAATTAAATAGATGAAAATCAGAAGCTAGATCACTAGCAATAATAATCAGAATCATCCATGAAAAAATAGAAAGGCTGAATGTCCATTTTAAAAATAGCCAAAATTTATTTTTATTAAAAAATAAAAAAGGAAGAGTAAAGGATAAACTAATCATTGATGAAAGAGATAAATTACAAATTATCTTTTTTAAAATATTATTTGAATCTCTATCTATTCCATGAATCCAATCAAAACTTGATTGAGTTAAAATTTCTCCTCGTGCAAAAAATATTATAATTGCAAATAGAGTAACTACCACAAACGATTTCAAAAATGGATGCATCTATCTTTATATTTTTTAATAAAAAAAATTACAGATTCTTCTTCGCAAACGGCGGCACCCATTCCTTCTTCTTCATAATCGCCTTCACTTCTTCAAATGAAATCGGATAATAATCATGGCAGTCCACACCCACATCAAACGATTGCGAATGAATATCATCAGGCAATGAACCATGTGAATGCCCATACAGATGATAACTCCCATGATGTTTTTTATTCCATTGCTTGATGGCATAGTGGAAAAGAACAATCATTTGTTTTCCTCTTTGAAAATCTTCATCCTCAATTACTAGTTCATAGTAATCCTTAATCCATTCAAAACGAAATTTATAATTCAAAGCAGACTTTTCATGATTTCCTTTGATGAGATAAATTTTTCCATTCAAGCGATCGAGGATTTTTTTGACACTTCCAGAAGATCGAAAAGCAACATCTCCAAGATGATAGACTTCATCCTCTTTTCCGACTTTTTCATTCCACCGTTGTATCAAAGCCTCATCCATCTCTTCCACACTTTCGAATGGGCGATTTGAAAATTTAATGATATTTTTATGACCAAAATGATGGTCAGAAGTAAAAAATATTTTATTCATAATTTTAAATTTTATGCTCTTTACAAATTTAACAAAGAGCGAATTAAATAATTGTACTCCAACTTGATTTAAAGAAGAAAAGTTCCTTCAAAGGAAAATAATTTTAAAATTCTTTATTATTAGAGATTATTCTAAATAGAATGGTGTGGAGAATTTCAAAACCTAATAAATACAAGGTTTTTGACTCATTCAAAATTCAAAATTTATCATTCAGAATTAACTCTATTGAATGTTAAAATAACATCTTAAGTGATGAACAAACTAGAAATAGAAAACCTTGATAATGAAATAATAATAACACTCCGACCACGAGGTTCTACATGGAATCGTTGGAGTAGAGGTATATTAGTGCCATTATGTTTTATTGGAGGACTACGTATGATCTACATGTATTTTTATGATTCAGGTTACTCAGGTTTTGAAGTATTTGTCTCCTCTCTTTTGTGTTTTTATTTGATGGTTTATTATGGAAAAATGTCGTTGTGGGCTTTTTTAGGAAAAGAAGTTATGCATATTCAGCCACATCATTATAAAGTGTATAATGATTTTAAATTTTACCAAACCAATGCCTTCGAAAATGATTTTGAAAAAATGGAAGTAGATTTTGTGACCTACTCAATTGATGAAAAAAAGATGCAAGACTATAAAGTCGTAGATGCTGAAATGGCAGGGCGAGAAGCTGTAAGAGGAATACTTCTGTTCCGTTTTGATAATTTTAATACCCGATCTGAAACCTATTTAAGAGAAATTGATTTGCTAAAAGCTGTTCGTGAAATTCGTGATTTTTGTAAAAAAATGAAAATCGAAGGATTGAAAGAATAGACTATTGGTTATTGGGCTATTCGAATCAATGCTTCAACGATATTCGACAATCATATCATAATCCATCAGCGTTAAAATCCTTTTTATTAACATCCACCTAATTTTCTGATCTCAAAAAATCTTTTTACCTTCAACTTTCAATTTTTACTGAAAGTTACGAACAAAGTTCGTTTTTCTTTGTTTCCTTAAAAATATTCACTCAAAACTAAATTAAATGTTTCCTGAAATTTCACTAGAAAGACTCAACGCTCCAAATGACAATACATTAGTTGGGCATCTTGGTATTCAATTTACCAAGGTTGGAAAGGATTATCTTGAAGCTACAATGCCAGTAGATCATAGAACTGTCCAACCAATGAGATTACTGCATGGAGGGGCATCAGTTGCTCTGGCAGAAACCCTTGGAAGTGTTGCCTCCGTAATTCTATGCAATCCAAAAACGCATTATCCAGTAGGAACTGAAATAGGGGCAAGTCATATCAAAAGCGGTAGGGAAGGAACGCATGTTACAGGAATTTGTAGACCCATCCACATCGGAAGAACATCTCATGTGTGGGAAATAAAAGTGATGAACTCAAAAGACCAATTGGTGAGTTTAGTACGATTTACCACTCGAATCTTAGAACGTAGAAAATGATGAAAAATACTTTGGAAACATATATCGAGAAAAATATTCCTTTTGCTTTATTTAGAGCACCAGGCAAGTCTATCAGATTGATAGCACAAAAAAGCCCACTCAATTCTGATATTGATTTTACCAAAACAGGTTTTCACTTTGCCCCATTCTCCAATCGAGAAAAAGTGCCTCATGTCATAATTCAAAATGATGTAGATGTTTTGTTAGAAAAAAATAATAAAACAGTTACTCTTTCAGATGAAATCAATTTAATTTTTGAAACGCACTTCAATGATTTAATACATTATGATAAAAAATTAAATTTTCAAGGCGTAAATACTCCAAAAGAAATTTCAGTTTCTATCGATACCTATAAAAAGGACATCCATACCTATCTTGATTTTTTTAAAAATAATGATACGCAAAAAGCAATTTATAGTAGAATCAAAAAAATAAATTTCTCTGATGATTTTGATTTGATTTCTTTTTTTGAAAAAATCGAAAAAGCATATGACCGAGCAATGGTTTACCTTGTTCACCTTCCAGGAATTGGATTATGGGCAGGCGCATCTCCCGAAACACTTTTAAAATATAAAAATAAAATTGCGGAAACAGTTGCCCTAGCAGGCACTCAAAAAATTCTAGATGCTCAAAATGTAGAAGATCTGGAATGGGGAGAAAAAGAAATTGAAGAGCACCAAATGGTTGTAGAATATATTTCAAAAAAAATAAAAGCCAATCATTTACAAATAATAAATGGTTCAAAACCATACACTTCAAGAGCAGGTGCTATGGCACATTTAAAGCAACGATTTGAATTTGAAATTAGTAAAGCACAATTACCAAAGTTTATCAATGAATTGCATCCAACTCCAGCAGTTTGTGGTTTGCCAAAAGAAAAAGCATTGGATTTGATTTATAAAACAGAACCATATGATCGTCAATATTATGCAGGATATTTAGGAATGGTTGAAGAAAATGATACTGTTGATTTTTATGTAAATTTAAGATGCATGAAAATTTATAACAATGAAGCTGCATTATTTGTAGGAGGCGGAATTACTGCCAATTCTATTCCTGAAAAAGAATGGGAAGAAACAGAATTGAAATCTAAAACATTGTTAAATATATTAGATTTGGTTACAGCATAACGTACTCCGAAACTCCAGTTTCGGAGCAATTTTGAATATCTCCGAAGTTGGAGCTTCGGAGTATAAAAATAAATATGACCACAAATAAAACCACAATATCATCATTAGTCGAAATCTGTGCTCAAAAAGGCATCACAAAAATTGTCCTTTCTCCAGGTTCTCGGAATTCTCCTCTTGCTATCGCTTTTAATCGGCACCCGGAAATAGATTGTTATGTAATTGTAGATGAACGTGTTGCTGCCTTCTTTGCTATGGGGATGGCTCAACAAACTCAACAAGCAGTAGCAATTGCTTGTACCTCTGGAAGTGCTGCACTTAATTATGCACCTGCTATTGTAGAGGCATTTTACCAACAGATTCCACTTTTAGTTTTGACAGCAGATCGACCTGTCGAATGGATCAATCAAGGAGCTGGTCAAACCATTCAACAAAGAGATATTTACAAAAATTTTATTTTAAAAAGTTTCGAACTTACTCAAGAAGCAAAAGAGGGAACCGACGATTTATGGTATAATGATCGTCAAGTAAATGAGGCAATTAACTTAGCGCATTTTCCAAAAAAAGGGCCTGTTCATATCAATATTCCATTGAGAGAACCCTTATATGATTTAGTCAAAAAAACAACACATCAACCCAAAATCCAAGAAGTTGTAAAAGTAGAAAATACGTTGTCAGATGAAGTTTTTAGGAAATTAAAAATGGAATGGCAACAAGCTAAAAGTAAATTAATTCTTTGTGGTTTGATGGAAAAAAAACAAACCCTTAATGCTGCTCTCGAAGAATTAATGGATGATCCATCGGTAAGTGTATTGACCGAAACAACTGCGAATGTTTTTAGTGAAAAATTTAATTCATGTATTGACCGCCTTATTACGACTATCGAAAAAAAAGAAGAGAAGAAATTTATACCTGATATTTTGATAACGATAGGTGGCGCAATTATTTCTAAAAAAATAAAAGCGCTGTTTCGAAAAGTTTCTCCAAAGCAACATTGGCATTTTGATACTTCAGGTAAAGAAATGAATACCTACCAATCGCTTACTAAAACAATACCCACACGTCCTGAGTATTTTTTTAAAAAACTTACGGAAGACTCGAATGGAGATTATAAAAAATCTAGTTTTCAAAAAAGATGGAAAGATCGAGATAATCAAACTCGAAAAAATCACCACAAGTTTTTGAAAAAAACAAAATACTCCGATCTCAAAGCTTTTGAAATTATTTTAAAAAATATTCCGACGTGTAGTAATTTTCAAATGGGAAATAGTTCTACGGTTCGTTATGTCCAATTATTTGATCAACGAAAAGATGTTTTTTACAACTCCAATCGAGGGACTTCAGGAATCGATGGCTGTACTTCGACGGCGATAGGAGCGGCAGTTGCAAGTGGAAAACCGACCACATTAGTGTGTGGAGATTTAAGTTTCTTTTATGATGTGAATGCATTGTGGAATCCATATCTTCCATCGAATTTGAGAATTATTATTATCAATAATTCAGGAGGAGGGATTTTTAGAATTATTCCAGGACCATCCACAAGTGATGAATTGGATGATTATTTTGAAGTGACACAAGAACGAACGGCTGAGCCTTTTGCAAAAATGTATAACTTGTCTTATCAAAAAGCAAATAGTGTTGAAAGTTTAGAAAAGGTGATTTCTAGTTTTTATCGAAAAAGAAAACGTGCTGGAATTTTAGAAATCTTCACTCCAAGGAAAGAAAATGATAAAGTTTTAAAAGCGTATTTTAAAGCATTAACTCGCGTTTAATTACGTTCGCAGTAGCTGTCGGGTTTTAACCCGCAGAAAAAAACAAAAACAGGAAACGTAGTTTCTTGTTTTTTACTCAAAAAAATATTTCAAAGAAACAAAAACAATACAATTACATTTTTTTTACTGCGGACTAAACAGGTTGACCATAAACGTACTTCGAAATTCCAGCTTTGAAGTACGTTTACGGCCAGCCTGTAAAGCCCGACAGCTACACTAGCCGCATCGAATACCGTAATAATAAAATTAAATGAATACCAATTTTTTACAAGCCAGTGTTCAAAAACACACCCTAGAATTCAAACAACCTAGCGGAACATCTCGAGGTGTCTTACGCATCAAAGAAAGTTGGTTTATCGTTATAAAAAATTTAAAAACATGGCAATGGGGAATCGGCGAATGTGGTTTACTCAAAGGACTCAGCGCCGACGATCGCCCTGACTACGAAGACAAACTCCAAGAAGTTTGTAATAATATTTCTAAATTAAATTACTGGCTTGATGAAGGGTTAAGAGAATTCCCATCCATCCAGTTCGGTTTAGAAATGGCGCGGAAAAGTTATCAATCCAAAGATAAATTCAAAATTTTTCCATCTAAATTTACGAAAGGAAAAAAATCAATTCCTATTAACGGGTTGATCTGGATGGGTGAGGAAGATTTTATGAGACAACAGATTGAAGATAAAATCAACCAAGGATTTGATTGCGTAAAAATGAAAATTGGAGCAATAGATTTTGAAAGAGAAATTGCTTTATTGAAAAATATCCGAAAACGGTTTTCCAAAGAAACGATTGAATTAAGAGTAGATGCGAATGGTGCATTTCAACCAGGAGAAGAGGCATTGCAAAAATTAAATACTCTTGCAAAACTAGATTTACATTCTATCGAACAACCCATCAAACAAGGCCAAGAAGAAGAAATGCAAAGGCTTTGTTGTAAAACACCATTGCCTATTGCATTAGACGAAGAGTTGATTGGAGTTTTTAAAAAAGAAAAAAAACAAGCACTCCTGGATTTTATTCAACCACAATACATTATTTTAAAACCAAGTTTTGTAGGAGGTTTTCGAGGTTCGCAAGAATGGATTGATGCGGCCGCTAAGCATGACATTCCATGGTGGATAACTTCAGCATTGGAAAGTAATGTGGGATTGAATGCAATTGCACAATGGACTTTTACTTTGGATAGTACGATGCATCAAGGACTGGGAACAGGGCGTTTGTATACGAATAATTTTCCATCGCCATTATACGTGAAGGAAGGTGCGATACATTATAATGAAGATGAAGAATGGGATTTACGATTATTGAATACACGTTAAACGCGATTACGACGAATGAATAAATACCGAAGTCTAATATTAAATGGAAAAGAATTATCTTATTCCCCCCTTTGTGATTTTGCAAAACTTCAAACCACAACTTCAGACGTTCCAATTTGGACAAAAGACATTTTTAAATTCATTTTAGAATGGTTAGATAAAAATTCATTTATAGAAGCCCAAACCTCAGGAACAACAGGCACTCCCAAAAAAATACTTTTAGAAAAAGACAAAATGATTGCCTCTGCATTAAAAACAGGAGCTTATTTTAATTTGAAAAAAAATGATAAAGCATTGTTATGTCTTTCTCCAAATTACATCGCAGGAAAGATGATTATTATTAGAGCATTTGTTTTGGGATTAGATTTAAGAATAGTTGAACCAACAGGGAATCCATTAAAAGATGCTTTGTTGAAAGAAATAGATTTTGCTGCGATGGTTCCACTTCAGGTAATGAATTCTTTTCAAGACGAATCTACAAGGAATCAATTTCGAAAAATAAAAAAGACAATCATCGGCGGGGGAGTAGTAAGTAAAACGTTACACGGGATTTTACAAAAAGAAAAAAATCAGTTTTATGCCACTTACGGAATGACAGAAACGATTACACATATAGCCATTAAAAAATTAAATGGAAAACTAGCTAGTGATAATTATGAGACTTTAGAAAATGTAAAAATTAATACAGATCAACGAGGGTGCCTAATTATCAATGCGCCTGATGTTGCAGATGAAGAAGTTGTTACGAATGACTTGGTAAATATCATTTCCCCAAATCAATTTCAATGGCAAGGACGACATGATAATATCATAAATTCAGGAGGCGTAAAAATCATCCCTGAAGAAGTCGAAAGGACATTGAGTAAATTTTTAAATCAAAGATTTTTTATTTCAAGTCAACCTGATGAATTGCTAGGCAATCGTTTGATTTTAATTATCGAAGACTCAAATTTTGCTAAAAAAGAAAAAGATGAATTGAGTACTTTTATGAAAAATAATTTATCGAAGTACGCTATTCCTAAAGAAGTTTTCTGTGTTGAAAAATTTGTAGAAACGGATTCTGGGAAAATCAAAAGAACTGAAACTTTGAATTTATTATGAATTGAAAAACCACATATGGCACATTAGGCATATAAGAATTCTATCTGTTTTTCCTAATGTGTCATATGTGATTTAAAAAATAGAAATCATGCAACTCCACCTTCACCGCTTTCAACTCGAAACCAAAGAAGTTTTTAAAATCGCAAGAGCTACCTACAACCTTCGTGACTTACTAGTAGTAGAGTTACGAGAAAATGGAATTAGTGGTTTTGGCGAAGCTTCTGATCATTCTTTTTACCAAGTCAAAATAGATGAACTTTGGGAAGTTTTAGAAACTCTAAAACCAATTATTGAGTCGTATGACTTCGATACACCTGAACAATTTTGGGAAGTGATGAATCCGCATCTTAAAAATCATTCCTTTGCACAATGTGCTTTGGATGTAGCTGCACATGATTTATTTGGAAAAAAACAAAAACAGCCATTGTATAAATTATGGGGATTGGAATTAAAAAATATGCCTATCACAGATTACACGATTGGCATTGACACCATCGAAAAAATGCTCAAAAAAATGCAAGCTACACCTTGGCAAAATTATAAAATCAAACTTGGTGTTCCAGAAGATATAGAAATTGTAAAAGCATTACGAGCAAGTACAGATGTACCTTTTCGTGTAGATGCTAATTGTGGATGGAATGCTACCGAAACAATTGAGAAATCTCATAAATTAAAAGAGCTTGGAGTAGAATTTATTGAACAGCCATTAGCTGGTGATGCTTACGAAGAGATGGAAGAAGTTTTTCAAAAAAGCGTTTTACCTCTTTTTGCAGATGAAAGTTGTGTAGGTGAAAGTGATGTGAAAAAATGTGAAGGACGATTTCATGGCATCAATATTAAATTGATGAAATGTGGAGGGCTGACTCCTGCAAGGCGAATGATTAAAGAAGCTAGAGCATTAGGATTAGAGGTGATGGCAGGATGTATGATGGAGTCGTCGGTTGGGATCTCAGCTTTGGCGCATCTCCTTCCGCTTTTGGATTATGTAGATATGGATAGCATCATGCTTATCAAAAAAGATATTGCTAGTGGTGTCAAAATATTAGAAGATGGAACTGTGGTTTTCCCCAATAGAAATGGAACGGGGGTGATAATTAATGATGAACTGTAAATGATTAATCAAAGCTGGTGATCGAATAATTTTGATTTGTTTCACCGTTTATCATTAACCGTTAAAAAATGTATTCCTAAGAGGAGGAAAAAAACATAGAAGCCTACTCCTACAGAATTTTCGATAGTATTTTCTGTAAAAAATGAAGCAAAAATGATGAGGTGAAGGGTGATGAAAAGTTCGTCAGGTTTTATTTTTTTATAAAAAAGAGGAAAGAAAAAAGCGAATAAAAAGATGGCTAAACCAATCATTCCCATTCCTCCACAAACTGAAAGAAACTGATTGTGTGGCATTTTTTTATCAGTAACCTCAGGGAATTTTTTATCATAGATATGGTGTACTTCTTTTCTTAAATCACCTGCACCTACTCCGATCCATTTATTTTTTTGAGTGACTTCGTATCCTACTTTTAATGAAATTAATCGACTTGCATCAGAACTTCTCAAGGGCAAATCATAATAATACTGTTGCCAATCCCATATGGTATAATCTACCTTTTGTTTAAATCCTTCGATGGTTTGATAGGCTAGGAGAGGAATACATAACACTATAATTGCACCGACGATTCCGATTAAATATTTTTTTTGTAAAAAAGCATATCGTAAACTTAAAAACACGATGGAAAGATAAAGAACTAAAATTCCACTTCTTACAGAAAGCACATGAATGAAAAAGAAAAGAAATCCAGTCATTCCTAAAATCAACCACCGTTCCCATTTATATTTCCAATAAAAATTATATATCATTAAAACCAATCCTCCAATAATTGCAAATGCCATCATCAAACTATATCGAATATGATTAACTGGAGTAGGCACAGGGCGACCTCTTCCAAGACCATCCGTAATGACTGCATAATTATCCAAGTAATTAAATCCCACTAACAATGCACTTCCGAAAAGAATAATAACAAAGAAATAAAAGATACTGAAGTAATCTTTTTTTCTCAGTTGTGGCATGCTTACAAATGCAAATGGTAACAAAAGGAAAGGTAACTTGATCCTCAGCCGTTCCAGCCAATAATTCATATCAGAGGAATAGATTCCAGTTATTAAAACCAATAAGAAAAAAATAGTAACAGCGAGATAAGCTTTATTCGAAATGAATTTTTGGAAATTATTTCGAAGCTGAGGATGAAATTGTAGAGGTTGTTTTTTTCCTAAATCCAAATCAAAAACACTCATTACTAGCAGGCAGATCATTGCTACCGAAATTACAAATTTCGAATAAATCAATGACCACAAAAATGCAAAGCAAAAAAATAGGGTCAACTGTCGTCGGTCAATTTTTTGTAAAAGTGCTCTCATTCAACTGACCTTATTAAAAAGGTATCGTATACTTTTTTTTTGAAAAAATGATTTAGAGAATTGAACGGCGAAGGTATGTATTTGGATGCAATTCATATTATTGTTTTAGGATACATTTTTTAATTCTAATTCGTCATTGATTATTTTACTCAGCGCATGAGCATGTTTATAAATCATAAAATGACCACCGTTTTTAATAATATAATTTGGATTGTTGATTAATTTTATTGGAAAGGTTTTATCAGAATCACCACTTATTTGGACAATAGATGTGTTTTGAGGAACCTCTGGATGTTTCCAAATTGATAGCGTTTTTAATGCCCATTGCAAATAATGATTGGATTGTTTGCCAACCATATTTTTAAATAATTCTTGTTCTTCTCTAGTTTCGTAATCATGTTGTTTTCCCCAAAATCTGACTGTATTAATAGTCCATCCTTTTGTAAATAATTTATAAAGAAAGAAGGGGTGAATTATTCTAAATTGGAAAGGCATTTCTTCTCTAGACTTGATGCTTGAGATTAAAATTATTTTATCTATCTTTTTTAAACAGGCTATTTCTTGGCTCACTATTCCTCCCAAAGAGTGACCAATTAAAATTATTTTTCCAGTATTATTAGATATTATTTTTTGAGTCAGCCTTCTAGAATAATCTTTAATATTTTCATTTTTGAGAGGTTCAATCCAATTTATATATTGAAGATCAGATTCTTTTAATTGGAGTTTAGAAAATATTTGGTGATCAAACCCTAGACCTGGAAGTAGATATATTTTCATTAATTTAAAGATTGAATTTCGTTTTTCTTTTATAAAAACGAAAACCTAAAACCCTTATTGTATAAAGGTTTTTGTAAGGTTTTAAAAGTATAACGTATTTTTACGTCATAAAACTTCAAAATTAGTTGCAAAGCTAATTTATTCGTTTTACCTTTGAATTAAGAACATTTCAATATTCGATTATTAAATTGAGATTTGTGCTTAAAGATATAAATACAAATGCTATGAAGTTTTCCATTGTTTGGGCGGTGATTTTGAGCTGCTGTGTCTTTGCCAATGGGCAAAAGACCTTCTCTATTGATATTAATGAACAATATAAATTAGGAGTAACAGCCCTCAATAATTATCAATACCAAAAAGCCCTTGACCATTTTTATGAATGTCATCGAATGGAAACTCAGAATAAAGATTATTTACAAAAACTCGCTTATTGCTATATGAAGTTAGGCGATTATGGCGAAGCGAAATTTAGTTATAATTCTTTGTTGAAAAAAGATTCAACAAATGTAAACGCTTGGAGTAACTTAGGTTCGATTTATGAAAAAGAACTCAACTATCCCAAAGCAGCAGAATGCTATCAAGAATTATTGACCATTGATTCTACAAATAGTTATTACTTTCGGCAAAATGCTTTTATGGCGCTACGTATGCAAAACCCCTTATTAGCATTAGCGCATTTTGATCGAGCATTAGAATTGAATGAAAGAGACTTAGTTGTGATCAATGAATATAGTTCACTTTTATTGGCAATCAAACAACCTGAGATAGCAGAGAAAATTATAGACAAAGGTTTAAGGTTTTCTCCTAACAATTTGAAATTATTATATACAAAGGCAGATATTTTACATGCTAAAAAAGATCATGAAAATGTAGTATCAACACTTACCCAAGCAATGTCAAAAAGAGATACCGTTCAGTATTATCAAAAAATGATTGGGGCTGCATATCTGCATTTAGAGAATTTTGATTCATGCCTTTACCACTTAAATCAGATTGTAGAGAGAGGCCAAGATTCTGAACTGACTCATTATCAAATGGCAATCGCCTATCGAGGTAAAGACGATTTAGAAAAAAGTACGGCATCCTATGAGGCGGCCATTGAAAAAGCGATTAGCGAAAATACAGGATTGTATTATAAAAATATGGCACTAGTCCTTGATGAGCGAAAGAAATTAAAACCAGCTATCGCAGCATGGAAAAAAGCAATTGAATATTCGCCTAAGGAGCATGTTTTTCTTTATTACTTGGCAAAGGATTGCGATAATTATTATAAGGATAAAAAGATTGCTCGACGATACTATCGAAAATATTATGAGACTAAACATTCTCAATATCGAGAGTATGTACGAGAGCGGATTCAATATTTGAATGCCATTATTCATCAACAAGGCGGTTGATTTAATTAATTACCTCAAGTTGTGGATAACTATTGATTGATGATTTTGTGTTCAAAAAATAGTATTGGGATGATGTGTATTGGGTATTGAGAATGGTTCGTAGTCTCAATACCTAATACACATCGTCTCAAATCAAATTATCCGCAACTTGAATTAATTAGCTTAAATGAAAATGTATTGTTATGAAAACTAAAATCACGCTTTTGTTTTTACTGACTTACTTAGCATTTAATGTAGATGGACAAAACTATTATCCCGAAAGACCTGCCCATATTACAGAGGGAACTTATAATTATTATAAAATCAAATTAGATAAGGCATATGCTAATTCTGATTTTTATGATATAGGAGTGAGCTTGGCGAATATGGGTGAAAAGAAAGAAAAGGTTTTTGAAATGCTTAATAAAGGTGTAGAAGAGGATGTACTAAAATGTTTTAGGGTGCATCTTTTTCAACAAACTTATCAGGAAGGTGAGAAAAAAATAATGGAAACAACATTGACAAAATTAAGCCAATCTGATTGGGATAAACTTTGTAAAAGATGTGAGGTATTAATGGATTCTACAGCTTTTTTTGAAATCGAAAATAAGCTGATAGCAGATCAAAAAGCACGAAAAGCAGCTTTTAATAAAACTCAACTTAATGATGAATTGGTTCAAAACTTAAAAGTAATCTTTGAAAAAGATCAACGTTATCGAATTTTGAATTTTGAAACCAAGGAGGAAGAAAATAAAATGTGGGAGAAGCAAAGACAATTAGATACTGAAAATTTAATCGCAGTTGAAAAAATATTTCAGAAATATGGCTACCCTAAAAAGGAACTAGCAGGTGAACATTATTACGTTCCATGGTTGGTGATTCATCATCATCACGATATTGAAGTAAAAGAAAAATATTTATCTTTTTTAGAAGAGCAAGTTAAAAATGGTGTTTTGGAAAAACATTATTTTAAAATGTTGAAGGATAGAGTTGATCGTTATCGAGCAGCAGAAAATTAAACAACAAAGACAAGATTAAATAATATTTCCCCAAAAAATTATTATAAATATTATACTAATATGAAAAGGTTAACCAAAGCAGAGGAAGAAATTATGCAAATTATTTGGCGGCTTGAGCGGTGTACGGTAAGTGATATATTAAAAGATATAGGCGATCCCAAACCACCACATAGTTCGATTTCTTCGATAGTAAGAATTTTGGAAAAAAAGGATTTTCTCAATCATAAAGCTTATGGTCGAACCCATGAATATTTTCCAATCGTAAGCAAAGACAATTATAGCAAATTTACTTTAACTAAAATAGTAGGAGATTACTTCGAAGGTTCTATGAGTAATTTAGTTTCCTTTTTGGTAAAAGAAAAAGATATGGACGTAGATGTGAAAGAATTGAGTGACCTCTTAGATCAACTCTCTGATAAAGAGTAAATGATTCAAGGTTCAGAATTATGGATTTCGAATAATTGAATCCATAATCATTAATCCATAATCAAAAAAAATATCATGTTTGCATATATTATAAAAGTTACAATTTGCTGGTTAGGATTTTATTTAATCTACCATGCGTTTTTAAGTAAGGAGACTTTCTTTAAAACCAATCGCTGGTATCTTCTTGCAACTTTATTGTTAGGAGCAGGAATTCCGTTATTAGAATTTCTTCCAATTTTTCAGGAAGACAATCCTGCGGTAGTATATTTTCAACCGATTAATGAGGGAATGTATTTTGTACAATCAACGGTAACGGAAGTAGTTGTTGACTCTTCATTTGGTTGGGTACAATTGTTTTGGGGAGTTTACCTTGTAGGAGTGGTAGTTTGTAGTGCTCGATTTTTATATGGCTTAGGAAAAATATATCAGCTCTATCGAGGTGCGGAAATCATTTCTCAAAAAACACATACGTTAGTTTTAACAGACCAACCACATTTGCCATTTTCATTTTTTAAATATTTGTTTTGGAGCAAAGATTTAGAATTGAATGATGTTGATGGGCAAAAAATTATTACTCACGAAGAAGCACACGCAGAAGGTTGGCATAGCATAGATGTCATGATCGTAGAAATTATGAGCATCATATTTTGGTGTAGCCCGATGGTGTATTTTTATAAAAAATCTTTAAAAACTGTTCATGAATATTTGGCGGATGCTGTGGTTCTGCAGACCACACCGACAAAAAAATATGGACATTTATTACTCAGACAATCGCAGTCCGGAATGCAGATTGCTCTGGCAAATCATTTTTTTCATTCACAATTAAAAAAGAGAATCGTTATGATGACCAGAAGCAAATCTCGTAAAGAAGCTATTATTAAATACCTTTTTGCGATACCCGTAATTTTATTGTTAGTAATTGTATTTTCGAAGAAAGAAGCAATGGCTAATTTGGATAACAATCCAATTGTAAATATTGAATTAACTGAATCAGTTTTTGCTGTTCAAGATGTAGACGAAATGCCTCGCTACCCAGGTTGCGAAGACAAAGCAACTTTAAAGGAGAAAAAAGAATGCTCTAATCACAAAATGCTTTCGCATATTTATACCAATATTAAATACCCAGCAGAAGCAAGAAAAGCTGGAATTCAAGGAAAAGTAATTATTAAATTTTTGGTAAAAAAAGATGGAACAATTGCTAAGGCTAGAATAGAAAATGAAATTGGCGGAGGATGTGGTAATGCTGCTTTAAGTGTAATCAATTCTTTACCTACTATGATTCCAGGAAAGAAAAATGGAAAAAATGTAGCTGTCGAAATGTTGATTCCAGTTAGCTTTAAGTTACAAGGTGATTCGCCATCTCCAAAGAACTCTACAGGAGATAATGGCTCATCGGCTAAAGATGAAAATGAGATTACCGTTGTTGGTTTTCAGCCTAAAAAAGAAACAATCAGAACCTACAGAACTGTAACTAAAACTTTACCAAATGGTGAAACTGTTACGGAACAAGTTTTAGTTACTGAAGATGTGCGAGGTACAGATCCACAAGAAGAAGCGAAAACCTATTTAATAGAAACTGAAACCCTTCCTAATGGCGAAACAGTTACTAAGAAAATATTGATAGAGGGAGCGGCGGAAGAAACTCAAAAAGAAATAAGAACTGTAACAACACAATTACAAAATGGAAAAACAACTCAAAAAAATGTAGAAGTAGAGACTCCTGTTTTTAGAGTCGTAGAAGACATGCCACGCTTTCCAGGTTGTGAAGAACTTGTAGGTAAGACAGAGAAAAAGAAATGTTCAGAAAAGAAATTGATGGAATTTATTTATTCTAAAATTAAATATCCATCTGCTGCACGAAAAGCAGATATTCAAGGAAGAGTAATTGTAGAATTTGTAATACAAAAAAATGGAAATGTTACTGATGCAAAATTATTGAGAGACATTGGGGGCGATTGTGGTGAGGCAGCACTTGAAGTTCTTGCCCAGATGCCTAAGTGGATTCCAGGAAAACAAAGAGGAAAAGCTGTTGCAGTAAGATATGTGCTACCTGTTTCTTTTAAACTTCAAGGCGAAAAGAAATCTGATGATGAGGAAAAATTAAAATTGGAAACAGGAGAAACAAAACCACTTTTTGTAATTGATGGAAAGAAAGTAAAAGAGAAAACAACTGAAGAACTAAACCCTGATGATATTCATTCTATCAATGTTTTAAAAGGAGAAAAAGCAATTAAAAAGTATGGAAATGATGGAAAAGAAGGAGTCGTTGAGATTATCACAAAAAAAGCGGCAGCAAAAAACCCTCAGGATAAAATTTATAAAGTGGTAGATGAAATGCCACGCTTTCCTGGGTGTGAAGAAATTGAAGACTTTCAAGAAAAGAAGAAATGTGGAGAGAATGAAATGTTAAAATACATTTACTCAAATATCCGATATCCAAAAGAGGCTCGAAATACAGGAAAACAAGGTAGAGTGATTGCTCAATTTGATATTATGAAAGATGGAAAAGTTCAGAATATTAAAATCTTGCGGGATATTGGAGGAGGTTGTGGAGAAGAAGTTGAAAGAGTCTTGAATACTATGCCACTATGGATTCCAGGAAAACAAGATGGTCAAGCAGTGAATGTGAAATATACTATTCCTGTTTCCTTTAAATTAAGTAAAGAAGATGAGGCGGCGGCTTTAAATGATTTAGTAGAGCCTAACACAAGTGAAATAAAACTTCCAAGAACGGATGAGATGTTATTTATAGTTGATGGAGTTAATTTTGGAAAAGCAAAAGGTTTTATGAAAACGATAAATCCTGATCACATTGAATCAATTCATATTCTAAAAGGAGAGAAGGCTGCTCGATATGGAGAAGAGGGAAAGGATGGAGTAGTTATAATAATGATGAAAAAAGGATCTAATTCTACAATTTCAAATAATAGAGAAGATGCCTTAAAGAATGCAGGATTCACTTACATTACAATTTCCCCAAATCCAACAAATGGAAAAATTGACATCGAATATGGAAGCCAAGATAAACCGATGACAATTTCTATTATGGATATTAATGGGAGAGAAGTTTTCAATAAAAAAGTGGATGGAGGAAGAAGTACGCTTCAGAATGTTGATGTAAGTCAAGCTGCTAAAGGAATGCTACTAGTGACTTTCCAACAGGATGGAAAAGTCTACACAGAAAAATTAATTCTTCAATAAAATATTTATTTGATTAGTAAAGTTGAAAGCCTGTTTCGAATTATCGGAACAGGCTTTTTTAGTTTTTATTTATAAAATGATATTAGCCAAAATGGGGTTGATAAAATATTTTTTATGAAAACAATAACATTTTATAAAAGTGACCTCACCCTCTCCTTTCGTCAAAATAAATAGTTTTCATGATAAAAATCTAAAATGCAAAAGTCGTTTTTTCTAACTTTCTTTACTTTTATCAGTATTTGTTTTTTTTATAACAATACAAATGCGCAAGTAGATATTCGTAAAGAAAAGGTGTACACTTCGGTGGATCGAATGCCTTGTTTTTTAGAATGCGGGAAAAGTCTTTTAGAAAAAGAAAGAATAGAATGTTGTGCAGAAGAGGTAAGACAATTTATGTTGGGTTATTTGGAATATCCAGTAATGGCAAGGCGTAGCAACTTAGAAGGGACAGTCATCATTCGATTCATTGTAGATAAAGATGGTGATGTGATTCAACCTGAAATCCTTTCAGACATAGGGAAAGGTTGTGGTAAAGAAGCACTCAGAGTTGTAAAATTGATGCCACGCTGGGAAACTCCTGGAATACAAAATAATCGTAACGTACCTGTTCAGTTTGATTTGCCTGTGAGATTTAGTTTGGATGATGAGGGACGACCAAGTGGGGGAGATGTTAGTTTATCTGAGGTTGTGACTGCTGCGGTTATCATAGGTGGATTTTTATTTGCCGCAAAAAAGATCAACGATAATAGAAAAGAAAAAAAGAAACGTAAAAAGAAATATCGAAATAACTAGTCATTACACACCCTTTATTAACAAACAAGACCGTTTTTAGGCTCATGGATTTTTCTATGAGCCTTTTTTACATGATGATTTTTCAAAAAGTCTCGTAGAGACAAAATATGGGTAGAAAGTTTAGGTAAGCATCTGCAAAAAAGTGCCGTAGGTACTTAATATATTGCGTACCTATGGCACGATTCGATTTTTTGTTTGATTCTTCTACCCATATTTTGTCTCTATGAATCCTCAAAAGTATTGGACAAACTTCTACCTTCTCAAATCCTTGCTTTATTGTTCGATATTCCCTTTCCTTCCTATTCCACCCAAACTACCTTTTCTCCAATGGGCCGACGCATCCCTCCGATTTTAGGCATCTGGTGATAGCCCATATAAAAAAGTCCCAAACAGCGTTCACCTTCTTTTAAGCCAAGAGGTTTATCCAAATATTTGATAGTGCCAGGCGAACTCCAATATGCCCCCACATCATAAGCAGAACAAGTGAGGTACATGTTTTGAACAGCGCATCCTACTGCTGCAATCTCTTCCCATTCAGGCAAGCTTTCTTTTGGATCGCGTTGCATACAAATAGCAATAATCGTATCACTTTGATTGGCTTTTTTTGAAGTTTTGTTAAACTTCATTTCTTTGAATTTTTCTGCGGGAGTATTGTTTTTATAAATATCTGCCAAAAGCAATCCCAGTTGATTTTTTGCACCTCCTCTAAAAACTTTAAACCGCCAAGGTTCAGTCAATTTATGAGTAGGTGCCCAATTCGCATTTTCTAAAACTTGTTCTATTATTTCTTTTGGGATGGGTTTGTCGATATATGATTTAGGAAAAATAGACCTTCTATTTTTTATTAATTCATTCACCTGTTCTGGAGATATATTATCCATGTTATATTATTTAGTAATTATACGCTGATAGTCTGACTTGAAAAATGCCTGCTAATTAATTTCTCAAAAGTATAACAAAATAAAGGCTTTCATGTTTTTTTAATAAAAAATAAATAAACTTTCAATTTTTATTGAAAGTTTAGAAAATAGTGAGTATATTTGAATCAACAAAATAAAAGTAGTTATGAGAAATACAATCATGCTTTTAAAAATAGACTTAAATGTTCAAAGAATATTGCTTTTTTTGACTTGTCTTTCTTTAGTTTTCTTTCCTTTTATAGGTGTTATGCTATGTATTCTAGGAGGATGGCAATTGTTAAGTGCGGCCGTGATTGGTTACATATTAAAGGATAAAAAACGAGGGA
Organism: Caprella mutica; assembly: GCA_947561585.1. Classification (NCBI taxonomy): domain Eukaryota; kingdom Metazoa; phylum Arthropoda; class Malacostraca; order Amphipoda; family Caprellidae; genus Caprella; species Caprella mutica. The sequence continues at coordinate 2,426,750 of CANNZV010000010.1, forward strand.
AATATTTTACGCTGAGTGTATTATATCTTCTATTTATGTGGGGATCATTGATGATGTGTAGTCCATCTGAGAATAGTTTTGAGATAGTGGCCTTGGCTGTAATATTTATCATCATACCTATTTTTATTGCTTTGTGGTATATGACATTAACTTCTGAAACATTGAAAGCATTTGAAAACGAAGAATATATTTACTTAGGAAATGAAGGATTGGAAGATATTTTGGATAGCGATGAATTGTTGGAACGAAGAGCAATCTTAGATTTATAACAATAAACATACAAAAATATAAAGCTATGAAAATTAAAAATGTTTTGTTGTCCATTGATGTAGTTGCTCAGTTGGTTTTACTAATCCTTCTAGGAGGAGCTGTTATCGTTTCGATATTGACAACTGGTGAAACTGCGATTTTTATTGGATTGGTATTATTCTTTTTGGGTGCTTGGCAAGTTGGGAGTGGTCTTTTATTTGGAATCATTAGGAATGATGGAAAACGTGGAGAGTATGTTATCGGGAGTTTGATTTATATAAGTTTTTTAGCTGGAGGAACAATGCTGCTGAGTGAATGGAATCTACCCAGATTTATTGCTTTATTTTTTTTTATTGTTTTTTACCTTGTTATTCCTAGTGGAATTGCGATATGGTATTTCCTACATTCACAAGCTGATTTAGAAAAATTAAAAATAGAAACTAAGAATGAAATTGAAATAAACTTTGATAGGAATGACGTTTTAGATTGTGAAGAAATACTAAAACATGAAAGGTCATAAAATTTTTCTTAAAATTGATTTATTCATTCAAACTATCTTATTGATAGGAGTTCTATGCACACTCATTATTCCTATTGGTATTTTATCAAAAGTATTGGTACCTGCACTAGCTATTTGGTTGATGGTGACAGGTACAGTAAACAATGTAAAATACAATAGCGAAACTCGTTTTTTAATCAATCGAGTTTGGTTCTTTACTGCTTTAATTTTTTTATTTCTCTATTTTAAAATTGGAGTGAATTCTTTTTTAATAATAACATTCTCAGTATTTACTTTTTTTATTGTTTTGGGTAATTATCTTTTATTGATTTATGAATATCTTCAATTGCGGAAAACATTTCCAAAAAATATAGTTGAAAATAACTTCGAAGATATTCTAGACGATAATAATTTTTAAAAAAATAAAATGATTTCAAGAACACGTATAAAAATAGATGTACTCGGGCAAAGTATTTTGATAGGTGCATTTATATTGTTATGGATCTTTAATCGACAAATGATTTGGACCAATGCCATGTTGTTTATTCTTGGAATCTGGCAGATTGCAAGTGCTTTCCACCTTTTCTTAAGTTATAAATATGTGCAACGAGGAAGTTTTTTAAAAACAGCCTTGGTTGTGATGATTAGTTTGCCTGTGTGGATTCATCTTGTAGGGAAGTGGGCTTATTTACCAGTTGTAGGTTTATTGTTATGGTATTTCTTTTGGAGTGTCCGAGATATGTTTTTGGTTTATAATCGGCCGAGGTCTTTTTGGGATTTGTAAAATTGGTTAGTTTAAAATAAATATTTTACTCCATTATGAATTATGAAGACTTTGTAGATTGGATTTGTAACGACCAAGGGATTCCGCATGATGTAGTTTACTTCTTGACTTCGGTAGCTTTATCGACTCCATTTCTGATCTTGAGTTATTATTTTTTTAGAAAACTAGATATAAATGGAAAGAGTAGTTGTCTGTTTTTCTTAATTTTACCAATCGGATTTTTTATTTACCTAAATATTTTTTTCTTTATCTTTTTAGGTTCGCAGAATAGTCTAATTAATTTCTTAGGAATAGTTGCATATGGACCAATAATAGTTGTATCATTTTTTTTACCTTTCTCAATTCTTGGAATTTTTATATTCTTCTTATCTTCTTTTTTCTCCAAAAAGAAATTGTAGTTTCAAATAATTTTCTCTTAAAACAATCAAGCTTATCGGTTGAAATAATATCGTTTTTAGAACAAAATCAAAAAGTTTTCTGTTTTTGTTTTTTACCTTGTATTTTTTTATAAAAAGAATCTATGGAAGAAATGGAAATACGTACAGTCAATGTTATTCGCTATGTCACTCCGCTTAGAGAAGGAGGTTCTATGCCAGGCATAGTAGAAGCCGATGATGGATTTCTCTATGTTATCAAATTTAGAGGAGCAGGGCAAGGCAAAAAAGCATTGATAGCAGAGCTCATTGGAGGAGAGTTAGCGAGAGTGATGGGGCTGAAAGTTCCAGAGTTGGTATTTATGAATTTGGATGATACGTTCAGTAAATTAGAACCTGACGAAGAGATTCAAGATTTATTAAAATTTAGTGTAGGACTTAATTTAGGACTTCATTATTTATCTGGTTCGATTACTTACGACCCGTTGGTTTCTATTGCGGATTCTTTGTCAGCATCCAAAGTCGTATTATTAGATAGCATGATTACCAATATGGATCGTACAGCTAGAAATACAAATCTATTGAATTGGAATAAAGAATTGTGGTTGATCGATCACGGAGCAAGTTTATATTTTCATCATTCTTGGAGTAATTGGAAAACTCATGCAGAAGGAACATTTCCATTAATCAAAGATCATGTTTTATTGGAAAGAGCAACCCAATTAGAAGAGGCAGCAACAGAAATTAAAGCAAAGGTAAATAATCAAGTTATCGAAAATATAATCTCCTTGATACCTGATGAATGGTTAGAATCAGAATCGGATTCACATAGTCCTGCCGAAAAGAAAAATGTCTATGCTACGTTTTTAAAAACCAAATTATCTAATCTCGATTTACTCACTAAAGAAGCGAATGATGCAAGGTAACCAAGTATTTGAATATGCTTTCATTCGCTTTGTGCCTAGGGTAGAGCGAGAAGAATTTATAAATGTAGGAGCGATTTTATTTTCTAGAAGGAAAAAATATCTCGACGTTAAAATTCATTTAGATGCTGCTCGATTGACTGCATTTTCTCCTGATGTTGATTTAGAGGAGTTAGCTAATTATTTAAAAAGTTGGGACTTGATTTGTCAAGGTGATCCCAGAGGAGGGAAGATTGCTGCATTGGATATGGCAAGTCGGTTTCGGTGGTTGACAGCATCGAGGAGTACGATTATTCAACATTCGCCTGTGCATACTGGCGTTTGCGAAAATGCTGATTTGATGTTGAATCGTCTATTTGAAAAATATGTTTTGTGATAGAATACCCATCATTCAAAATTAGAATCTATGATTAAGCATTTCAAAAAAATAACAGGAACAGGAAAGTTTTTAGAGCATAATTCCTCCGAAGGTAAAACCAAAGATTTCGGAAAAATAAATTTGATTTATGGAAATAATGGAAGTGGCAAAACAACCCTTGCATTATTACTACGTTCCTTGAAAGGTGATGATGATTTACTGAATCGAAAACGATCTTTTAACCGTTCTGTTCCGCAGGAAGTATCTGTTGTAACAAAACAATTACAAAACCCTGATTTTGAATATGCAAGTGGAAAATGGAATCAGCATTTGACTGACATTGAAATCTTTGATATTCATTTTATCAATGATAATATTCATACAGGCTTAGAAATTCAAAACGAGCATAAGAAAAATTTGTTTGAGGTAATTTTAGGAGAGCAAGGTGTTCAACTCAAAAATGAAATCGCAGTTTTAAAAGATAGAATTAGTAAAGGAAATAAAGTCGTTCGAGAAACTGGGAAAATAATTGAAGCACATATTGGGCAAGCATTTTCAGTAGCAGAATATTGTGATTTGGAATACGATGAGGATGTTGATGAAAAAATAAAATGGAAAGAACAAGAAATAGAAACCGCAACAAATATTGAAGTTATTCAACAAAAAGCATTGCTTCAAAAATTGCCTTTAATTATTTTGCCTTACGAAAAAACTGAAGTTGAAAACATCTTACAGCAATCAATTGATAATATCTCTGATGATTTTCTACAACAATTTCAAGATCATAAAAACCATCTTGATATGCAAGGTGAATCGGAGGAATGGATACAAGAAGGTTTTAAAGTAATGCAAAATGAGACTTGTCCTTTTTGTGCACAAAGTGTCGATGGCTCTAAAATTATTGCAGTTTATCAACAATATTTTAATGAAGAGTATCGAGAGATTTTGGGAAAAATTAGCGGTTTAGAACGTGCAGTAGAATCATATAATTTAGAGGTAAATTTATTTGAAATAGAAAACAAAATTTCTTCGAATTTACTTCTGATTGACTTTTGGAAAAAATATGTAACAGCTCCAATTGACTTACAATCAATCCTTGATAAAAAAGAAAATTTGTTAAATGCGTTTGAAAAAATAAAAGAGGTAGTTGAGAAAAAATCTAAAAATCCAATTCATTCACAACCGCTTGATTCATTGGAGACGATTGATAATCAAGTAGTTGTATTTAATGAAGTTTTAAATGGTTTTAATGAAAAAATCAATTTTTTCAATGAAGGAATTGAAACGGTTAAAACTGCTGAAACACCTCAGTTAGCAAAATTGCAAACTGAACTCCAGCAATTACTCGCTATCCAAAAACGAAACCTACCTGAAATCGTAGAGTCTTGTAACAACACAAATACATATACTGCTGCGATTGCTCGTTTTAAACAAACTATGAAAGATAAACAAGCAGAGTTAGATATTTTTAAGCAATTGGTTTTTACTTCTTTTGGAGATAAAGTAAATGGCTTTCTTAAAATATTTGCACCTTCTTTACAATTGAAAAATTTGGATTCTGGCTATGTAGGTAGCAGTACAAATCCAATGGTCAAGTTTGGTTTATATGTGGACGGAAATGTGCTAAATCAAAAAAAAGGTGCAATAGAATCTACAATCAAATATTCATTGAGTGAAGGAGATAAGAGTGCTTTCGCACTTTCGTTTTTTATGGCAAAACTAGAATTGGATCAAAAACTAGAAAATAAAATTATTGTTTTAGATGACCCGATTTCGAGTTTTGACGAATATCGTAAAACGGCAATGCTTGAACAATTATTGAAATTTAGCAAAAGAGTAAATCAGTTATTTTTACTGACGCATGATAAGACTTTAGCAAATAGTTTTATTAAAAAAACGAAAAAGGAAGAGTTGGGAATACAATGTTATCAGATTGGGTTTGATGGGAAATCGGCGGAGATTTTGGATCTGGATATTAACTTTTAAGGTTCTTTGACAAATTCCGAATAATGGTGATTTTACATTTTACTAGCTTTGTCTAAGCACGATTTTTTATAAATCTTTTCCACAACAAAAATCCTACAAATAGAGTCAACGCCAACATGCTAATAGCAGCAAGCAATGTCCAATTATTCGATAATTTATCAGGAGCATAAAGTGGAATCATATCCCCAATAGGAACAAATCCAGCCCAATAAAGTGGATGCTGACGATTAGGTGGAGTATTAGAATCAGTAAGATATTGCAGTTTTGCTTTTTGTAACGCTATATCTTTTGATAAACCATTTTTTATTTTTTGAAAAAAGTAATTTGTGATAGTTGCGGTCTCTTCATCAGGCACACTCCAAAGACTCATCACAATACTAGGACAACCTGCATAAGCAAATGACCTCGATAAACTCATGATCCCTTCGCCTCTATTTATTTTTCCAAAACCAGAATTACAAGCTCCTATAAAAACCATTCGTGCATCAATATCCATATTGTACAATTCAGCAGAAGTAAGATAATTGTCTTCATTTCCTTCTTCCGTTTGAGAAAAGATAAGATGAGAATTCAAAGGGTTAACATCATCATACACTCCATGCATTGCCAAGTGTAAAATATCAAAATGATGACAAGTATCTTTAAAAAGAGTTTCCGTTGCACGATCTTCAATAAAGGCATTGCCTTCTAATAATTCCGCAATTTCTTCTACTCCTTTTCGAGAAGCTGGGAGATCAACATATCTTCCTTTTTTAAAATACTGATAATTATTAGGTCTTGTAGCCATAGATAATTTACCTGAACTATAGGCAGGAGCAAAACCACCATACCGTAAAGATCTCGTCAGCACTTCATCTTCTGATTGGTTTAGGAGCATTGATCCAGAGAATGCGTAACTGATCGCATAGCGATGCATCAAGTAATCTAATTTAGCATAATTGATCGTTGCAGATTCAGGTTTTCGATGTAGTAGAATTTCAAAAGGAATGTAACCTAAAGTACCATCAGGGATGATGATTAATTTTGAGAAAGACCGTTTTGGAAAATGACTTAATGGTTCTTCTAAGAGTGTTTGATATAATTCATGGGCAGTAGAAGTATATGCATTCCATGCATGTGTAATCGAATCCCCATGAGTAATATATTTAAAATCTGTGATTGATTTTCTAAATGTAAGAATTAGATCATCATAGTTTTTAGGTTTGTCAATAATATCTACAAAGGCATCATTAGAGGTAATTCCAAAAACGAAAAGTTGATTTTTACCCGACATGAATTCTACTAGAGTAGTGCCATTTTCGAGGGTCTTTTGGATTTGTTCAAGTGTCACTACAGAGTTATCATATTTGAGTTCGTAGTAGTGTGGATAATCTTTTTCGAGCTGTAAAACGAATTGATTGTATTCTTCTTTACTTTCTAAAAGTCGCTCTTGCGCAGAAGTAATTTTCAAACTATCCTTAGCTTGAGAAGCATTCATCAACAGTTTTTGAGCATGAGAGATATTTATTTTTAAAACAATCTCTTGGGCTTCCAAGGAGTCAGGCAAGTCTGCAAATCGCAAGGCTTCATCATTTGCAAAAGATTGAAGTAATGCATTGGATTTACTTTTTTCAGAAAAATAAAAAGCTTTAGCAATGTATTTTTTTTCCTTTGAATGATTTTTTAAAACCAAACAAGTATAAATTGCTTCTTCATAAACTTTGGAAGCAAGTTGATTAAAAATAAATTGGTCGTTGTAGCCGATGAATGATCTTCGAATATCATCAATCAATGTATCGCATAATGTAAAATTTTCAAAGGCTAGTTCCAAGTGTTGAAATTTTCCTTTGGAAAGATAAAGTTTGGTCAAGGCTTGTGCTTTGAGTGAAAGAGTCGAAAGAAAAATATTTTTATCCAAAACTTGATCTAATGGAGGTGTCTTGGTAATGTCTTCCGTTTCGAAGAGAAAAGGAAGATTAGAATTAAGGGAATTTTGGAAATGTTCTAATGCCATTTCATATCCACCTTTTTTCAAAAATGTTTTACCAATGTTCTGCTCTACTTTTGCTATTGATAAATGACTTATACCGTAAAATTCTTCAAACTTTGCAAAAGCATTGTTATAGTAAGCAAGCGCTTGGTCATATTTTTCTAATGAAAAATAAATAGTTCCGATATCACTCCAATTTTGAGCCACTTGCGGATGTGCATCTCCATAAAGTAATTCATTAACCTCTAATGCTTTTTTATAATAAAATAATGCAGAATCAGGTTGGCCTTGACTTCGAAATACTTCCGCAATATTATTGTAACTATTTGCTGCATCCGCATGTTGAAGGCCTTTGTGGAAGGCGACTTGTTCCAATGCTTGTTGGTAAAATTCTCTTGCATGGTTATAATTTCCACGTAGCGTATAAATCTTTCCAATATTATTTAAAAAGGGAGCACGTTCAGGATGTTCACTACCTTTGATTTCTTCAAAAACCGTTAAGCCTCTTTGCATATTCATCAATCCCAAATCATAATTTCCTTTGGCCATATATGCCTCTCCCAATCGAAAATAACTTTCGATAACAGGAAGTTGTTTTTCCCCTCCTTCTTGTTTTAGAATGTTGATAGATTTTTGAATTGATTCAATGCCTAATTGATGGTTTCCTTTTGAAGAATAAATTTTACCCAAAGCACTTAGCGTCAATGCTGTGGTAGGATGTTTTTCTCCAAAGAGACTTTGATTGATGTCTAGCGCCTTTTGTAGGTATTCAAAAGCAATATCAGTTTGCCCTAATTGATTTTGAACTAGTCCGATAGATTGGTAGGATTCTGCTATATCTGGATGATTAGGTTTTAATTTTTTACTTCGAATATTTAAAGCCTTGGTATAGAAATTTAATGCATCTAAATACTTGGAATCTTTATTTTCAATAACCCCTAAAAGTTGGTAAGCGCTTGCGGCAAGTGTATCATTTGATGAGGTATATCTTAATATTTTATTTGCTGATTTTTTAGCTTGATAATTATCATCATCTAAAATATAGGTTTGAGTAAGTTGAAGAAGCGTTTGGAGTCTTTGCGTTTTTTTACCCTTTTTTCTGAAAATATATTCTGCTGATTTTAGCTTTTTGATAGCATCTTTATATGCTCTATCTTGAACCAATAATTGGCTTTCGTCCAATAGTACATTGGCTCGGTCGATTTGGGCAGATAAGGGGAGGAGTACCACAAAAAATAAAAAAAGCACAAAGGCTAATCGCATGAATTCAGTAAATTGTTTTATGCTTCAACAAATTATTTTGAAGCTGCTTAGGGTAAAATATAGTCGGTATTTGCGATTTGTTTTGATCTTCGTTAAAGGTAAAGAATAATCTTGAATTCTTTTTAAGAAAAGGAAGGAAGGAATCGGGATTGAAGAATTGAAGACAATTTTGATGATTAACCAATAATTATCGTCCTCACAATTATTGGTTAATCATTAAGAATTTATAGTTAATCATTATCATTAAAGTCGTCATTTCATTTTTTCTTTAAAAAAAGTAACTAAAGCTGCTCTTTCTTCTTCAGTTAATCTTGCTTCCGAATGAGCAATAAGATATGGAGTCAAAGGCATTTCTTTCTTTTCAACTTTTTCGTAGGATTCTTCCAATTTATGTTTGGCTTTTCCTGCGTCATAATTACCCCATTCTGAAAAATTCAATTCTGCGATGCCGTTATCAATATGTCCTTTGACCCACCATGAGACGGGTGTAACATTTGTATACCAAGGATATTTAACTTCATGAGAATGACAATCATAGCATGCATCTTTTAACATTCTAGCAATCTCTTTGGATGGTTTTGTGATCTCGATAAAATCCAAAGATTTATTAACAGGAGGATTGGTTTTATCGATCCTGAAAAATTGCATGATGACGAAGACTGCTAAAAGTATTCTAAGTATATTTTTTTTTGTAAAAAACTCCATGTTAAAATTATTTGATTTTGATTGTAGTGATTCGATTGATTCAAAATTGAATGGATGTAAATATAATTTCGATTTGGTATTATTCCAATTCTTTAACCTTTTCTAGTAGCCATTTTTTTGCGGCTAAGGCTTTACAATTATTAATTTGATCTTTGAGTTTTTGAATCCCTTTTTTATCATAAGGTGCTAGAGAAGAAAGTTTTCGAGTAAAGCGAATTCCATTCATCAATTGTTGTTTTACTTCCCTTGATATTAACTTATTTCTTCGAAGATAAATGCTGTAACTATCTAGTAATGATTCTAGTGCGTTTAATTCCTTGAGTTCATAATAGGTTTTTAGCAACATCAACCTTCCCCCCATGGTGTATGCTAAATTTTCATATTCAACAGCACTTAATTGTTCGATTACATTTTCGTAATCTTTTTTATGAAAATAAAGCTTCGCAAGATTATAACTCAGGTCATTGTCTTGACTCTCTTTGGGTAATCTATTGGTATAATTTTGAATAAAACTTTCTGCCCAATCAAACTCATTAATATGTAAACCAACAGTAATTATATTTTTATAATCTTGAGGATCAAGTACTCCTTTTGAAAACATGATTTCATCTTCTACGACAGTTTTAAAGATTTCAAATAATTCTTTGAAATAGTTGGATTGCCCATTGTTGATTTTTGTATCGATACAATAGTTGATAAGATAAATATAAAGTGACTTCAATTCAGGTTGAGGAAAAATATATCCAAATGTTTTCAAGTGCGCTTTTAAGGTGTGAAAAATATTTTCGTCAGCAGGATCTAAAAGCATCTTGGAAATAAGAAAATATGTTTTGATACTGGGCTCTTGAAGATAATCACTTTGGGAAAGGAAATTTAGAAAATCGGGATATAGTCGGATTTTGGGTTTAATCGAGATTACATTACTGTAAGCTAAAGCATCACAATAGTTTTTTAGTTTTTTACAGATGTAAAAACAGTCCAGGTGAAAATCAGAGTTTTCTAAATTTTCAAATGTTTTAATTTTTTTGTTTTGAATCTCTAGTTTGGTAAACTTATTATTTTCGATTTTAAAATTTTCTAAATGAGCATCAGCATTGCTAAACGATGATTTTTTTTGAAAAAGTTCAATCTGCCTTATTACTCCCGTAAAATGTTTGTCCATCTGAGGAGTGTTGACAATAGGAAGGAGAGAGATTAACTCATTTAGACCATTTTTTTGAAATTGTTGATAGGAAAGAAAACTGTATATTTTTTTTATTAAGTCGGAGGCCATTCGCCTCATTTGTTCATCATGGTATTTTTCTTTTCCTTTTATTTTTCCCCAAACAATTTCCTTCGCCAAATTGGAGTTTTCTTTAAGCAATTGATTGGCTTTCTTCAATTGTTTTTCTATCACCTCAAATAAATTCACAAGATCATCATTTTCATTATGATATGGAGATAGGATGAATTTTCTAAAAGATTTTAAATCACTTTTAGAAAAATTTTGAAGCAGCAATAGAAGCTTTGGGCTAATCATATCTTTAGAGAATCCAATTTTTTGATTAATTTTATAAATATAAACTTTATTTCGTAATGTTTCTAATGAAAAATAAAAACGATAAAGTATTGATTATCAATGTTTTATGATTTTTCGTAAAGTTGAGTTTGTGGTACAAAAAGTGATTAATGTACTTTTTAAAACCCTTTTTTTTAATGATTATTGTAAGGTGGTAGATTATGAATATTAAAATCACCTTGAAAAATGAAGAAAATATATATTAAAATATCGTTGATTTTGCTATTCGGGATAGCTGTTTTTCAGCTTCAAGCTACTGATGTGGAAATGTTGACTTGTGAGGCATTTTTTACTCATCAGACTTATGATGGCCCAACTCCTGTAAGTGGAGGTGTTACTTTTTTTAATCAATCGAATGGCATTTATGAAAATGCTTCTTGGGATTTGGGAGATGGAAATTTCTCTTCAGCATTGACTGATTCTATAGATCATTTTTATTCAACGGATGGCGTTTATAATGTATGCTTAACCATATGGGATGACCAAGGTTGTATGAATACATTTTGTTCTGATGTGATAGTGGGAAATCTAAGTGATATTTGCCAATTAACAGATTGTGTATTCCCAGGAGACGCCAATAAAGATGGAGAAGCAAACTTTTATGACTTGCTAGAATTGGGAGTAGGAAATGGAATTACTGGACCAGCAAGACCCAATGCTACTACAGAATGGGTAGGTCAACTTGCTCCTGATTGGGCTCAAACGACAGTCGATGGAGTTAATTATAAGCACTTAGATTGCGATGGAAATGGTATAATCAATGAAGCAGATGCAATGGCTATTTCGTTAAATTATGTAGAAATGGATGCACCGAATCCAACGACTGAGGCAAGTGCTCCTCTGATTCATATTGAATTTGATTATGATACTATTTATGTAACTGATAATACTTTGCTAGCTGATGTTCCTGTCAATTTTCATTTGAAAGTAGGAAACCAAGCATTACCTGCGGAGAATATTTATGGTTTAGCACTTTATTTGAGTTACCCTGAAGATTTGGTAATTGAAGATTCTGTATATTCTTCTTATGTAGATAATTCTTTTTTCGGACCTTCTGACGAAGTGTTGTGGGCTCCTAAAAACCAACCTGATGAAAACCAACTTGACATTGGCCTTACTCGTGTAGATGGTGTTCCAACAACTGGTTTTGGGGAAGTGAGTACAGGTACTTTTATTGTTAGCTCAGATATTTTAGATGGCCGAATTGACGATGGAACAGTACATTTTCCAGTAAGTGTAAATGGTGTAAGAATGTTTGATGCAAGTGGTTCTGAGCTTCCTATTAATTTATCAAATACACCTTCTACTCTTGTTTTTGTAAAAGTAGAAACTACTGCAACTAACGATTTATTAGCTCAAAAAGTGGAGTTGTTTCCAAATCCTACAACGGATTTGATTCAGATTGATTTGGCAGATTTACATGGAATTCAATTAGAAGTATTTAATAATTTTGGACAACGCATAGTTGAGCAAAATATCAATGATCAAAAAACAGAAGTAATCACTAAGGAATGGAATGCGGGAGTTTATTTTGTGAAAATTCAAACAGCAGAAGGAGTAGTGAGTAAACGTTTTATGGTTAAGAAATAATTTTGAATTTTGAATGAATGAATCTTGACTAATTCAAAAAAAATTAAGAATACCGCTTCTCCTTTTTTTGTGGAGCTTTTCCTTCCACGACAATTACAATTTCACCTCGTACTTTTTTTTCAGTATCAAAATATACGACTAAATCTTGAAGAGATTTCGTTACACACTCTTCATGCATTTTTGTGAGTTCTCGGCATACACTTGCTTTTCTTTCCGCGCCACAGAATTCAATTAATTGATTTAAACATTTTATCAAACGATGTGGAGATTCATACAAAACAAAAGTTGTAGGTAATTCGCACAAATATTTTAATCGAGTTTGCCTTCCTTTTTTATGAGGTAAGAATCCCTCAAAGAAAAATTTATCACAGGGTAATCCTGATGCTACCAATGCTGGAACAAACGCTGTAGCACCTGGTAAACATTCTACTTTTATATCTGCTTTGACACATTCTCGAGTCACCAAAAAACCTGGATCAGAAATACCTGGAGTCCCAGCATCTGTAATGAGTGCAAGGGTTTGCCCACTTTGTAACTGCTCAATAATGGAAGTGACAACAGCGTGTTCGTTATGTGCATGGTAAGATCGAAGTGGCGTTTCGATGCCATGATGTATCAGTAATTTTTTGGAAGTACGAGTGTCCTCGGCAAGAATTAGGTCTACCTCTTTTAAGATGCGGATGGCTCGAAGTGTAATGTCTTCAAGATTGCCAATAGGAGTGGGGACGAGGTAAAGCATTGTAGGGGAATTTTGAATTTTAAATGATGAATTTTGAATGTGTCGAAATATTTTGATTCATTTTTTGACACATTCAAAACTTAAAATTCATCATTCAAAATTATAGTTGCTTTAAGGAAAATGTATAATTTTCCATAATCATATTAGCTAATAATTTTTTACAAGCAGTCTCAACTGTTGTATTAGCTTCTTCTTCAGAGGCAGCATCAAAAGTCATAGTGATGTGTTTTCCAATTCTCACATCTTCCACTCCTGTGATGTCAAGATTTTTCATGTTATTAGAAACTGTTTTCCCTTGTGGGTCCAACAATTCTTTTTTAGGCATGATATCAATTTCTGCAAAGTATTTCATGTAATTTAATTTTTTTGCAAAAGTAATAAATAATGTGTTTAAGTGTATGAGTATATAGGTGTTTATGTTGTCGAATATTTTTGATTTTTATAGCAGGGTCATTCTAATTTTTCGCTAAAAAGATTTTATCAAAAAAAGAAAACAAAACATATAAACTTATCATCAAAGTAAATGCGACTTCTTTTAAAAAAAATAACATCGAAACCCCTAAAACTAGAAAGATTATTCTTCGTTCATTTCCCTTCCATTTCATTCCTTTAAATTTCATGCTAAACATAGGCAACTCCGCAACCAAAAGATAACTGAGAATAATAATGATAGGATATAAAAAATAAGGATGGTAAACCATATCGGCCATTCCAAAGGAATCAAATTCATAAATCAACATCAATCCTGTAACAAACATGGTTACTGAAGGAGTATTCAAACCAATAAAATCTTCTGATTGTCGAGTATCAAGATTAAACTTGGCAAGTCGAAGGCAAGAGAAAAGTGTAATTAAAAATGCTGGTAATGCCATTAAGTTTATTTTTTCATAAAAATAATCTTCGGCAATGGGGTGGTTGGAAATCATCATGTAAAGAATAGCCCCAGGAACAACACCAAAAGAAACCATATCTGCTAAAGAGTCTAATTCTTTTCCCAAAACAGAATTGACTTTTAGATATCTAGCAACAAAACCATCTGCATAATCTGCCAATCCGCCAGCAAAAAGTAACCAAAAGACAGCTACATACATCTCATTGAATAGGCAAACAAGGGCACAACAACCACAAAAAAGATTGATTAATGTAATGAAATTAGGTATGGACTTTTTCATAAATTAATTGAATTCAATGGTGTTTTTCGCATTTTAGAAGGGTGAAGATAAGGAATTCTGCTTTTAAGGAAAATGAAATATTTTTAAGAAAGAAACCCATCCGACATATCGAATTAAAGTTTTCTTAAAAGAATGTTTTTCACCCAACATTTTTGCCTTTAACAAGGTCTTAATAGGGTAAACGCATCAAAATTATTTTTTTTGAAATTATACCAAATTATTACATTGGAATAATAGATTGAACGCAGAGACGGGGAGACGCAGAGATTTTTTCAAAAAAAAAATAAAAAAACTCTGCGTCTCTGTGTCTCTGCGTTCAATAATTGAGTTTTTGGGGAATTTCTTATTTTGATGCGTTTGCCCTAAGGTCTTAATGATAAAGACTTTTGCTGCCGCAAAAAACGTTATTTTTGTGGAAAAATTTAAAAGCTTTGTTATAAAATACGCTAAAACTTAAATTCTTTTATTTGTTACAGAGATACTAAATCTATTTCTTGAGAGAATTATAATTAAACCAACGTTTATGAATCGAGAGATTGTTTATACATTAACTACACTAATTTGCTTTTTTTTAGCAATAGAAACTACGTTAGCACAACCTGCCAATGATGAATGTGATACGGCTATCGAAATACCAGATGTTGTCAATTGGTGCTCTGCGGAAGGTGCTTATACCAATGTGCTGGCTACTGAATCTGGCTTTGGTACTCCAATTTGTTTTTCAGATTCTGATAATGACATGTGGTTTAAATTTACTGCAGTTGCAACGGATATTACGATAACGGTTATTGGAAATGCAACACTTGCCCCAGGGGGAACTTTGAACCGACCTGAGGTCGCATTATATATTGGAGATTGTAGTGGTACCATCAATTCCTTAGGTTGTGAATCGGATGCTGCAATCGGTAGTAATACTGTTCAACTTTATGAAGGAGGGATGATTGTAGGACAAGAGTATCTGATTAGAGTCGATGCTGGATTGGTTAACGGAACTTATCAGTTATGTATCAGTAATTATTTTGCACCTATCGAGCCAGGTTCAGATTGTCCTGATGCAGCCATCCTTTGCGATAAATCAGAATTTGTGGTACAGCAAGTTACAGGTGCAGGCGCCGATCCAGATGAAGCAGCAGGGACTTGTTTAGGAAATCTCGGACAAAGTTCTGAATCTAATTCTACATGGTTTACCTGGACTTGCTCACAAAGTGGTCCGTTGACATTTACACTTACACCTAGCTTGCCTAGTGATGATTTGGATTTTGTAGTATATGAATTACCAAATGGGATTGGAAACTGTGCTGGAAAAATTCCTATACGATGTATGGCGTCAGGTGATAATACTTTTCCAAGTCCTTGTATGGGGCCAACTGGATTGAGTAGTACGGCTACCGATGTTTTGGAAGAACTTGGTTGTAATCAACCTTATCCTCAAGATAATTTTTTACAGGCGGTGGATATGATTCAAGGGAATAGCTATGCTTTAGTGGTTAATAATTTTTCGAGTACGGGAAATGGTTTCGCGATTGAATTTGGAGGAGCAGGTTTATTTTTAGGGCCAGAGGCAGTTATGGAAACGGACGAACCTGACCAAGAGATTTGTTTTGGAGAAACGGTAACTTTTAATGATAACAGTACATTTGCATTAGGAGCTTTGGTAGGTTGGGAATGGAATTTTGGAGTAGATGCAGTACCACCTTCTGCTTCGGGAATTGGTCCGCATCAAGTTACATGGTCATCTCCAGGAACAAAAACAGCAGTACTTACCGTGGAGAGTGACTTGGGATGTATCGTCGTAGATGTGGAAACGATTCAAGTTGATCCTTGTTGTGAAACATTTAATTTGATGACTGTAGTCCCTACTATAGAAGATATTAATTGTCCAGATGTGCAAGATGGTTCAGTTAATTTAAATGTAACGAGTAACTCTGCCCCACATATTTATGATTGGAGTAACAATGAAACTACATCTGGTATTTCAGGATTGAGTGTGGGAGATTATACGGTTACGATAACTAACCAAGCAACTTGTGATACGGTGCTGACTTATTCAATAGCAAGTCCACCACCTTTTAATTTTACACCTCAGATTGTGATGCCTACTTGTGATGGAGGACAAGATGGAGCAATAGAAATTTTAGGATTTGGAGGGACACCCCCTTATCAATATCAATGGCAAAATAGTGGAATTTGGACAACCGATAATTCATTGACCAATATTCCAGTTGGAAATTATACGGTAATTATTGAAGACGATCAAGGTTGCCAAACAACTTTAATTATTCCAGTTAATGAATTGGAACTTGAATTGGAATTAGGTGGAACGACTGCACCTTCTTGTTTTAGTTTGGCAGATGGAGCAATAGAAATTGTGATCGATAATGGAGTGCCTCCTTATCAATATGATTTTAATCTGGGAGGAGGATTTCAAAATTCCAATATTTTAGATAACATTCCAGCAGGGACTTATACGATTGATGTATTGGATGGAAATCTTTGTGAAGGTCATTTTGAAATAATAGTTTCCGAGCCACCTCCGATTGCATTAACTTTGGATGCAGTAAATGTGAGTTGTTTTGGAGAGGGAGATGGAACTATTGAAGCAATGCCTGGAGGAGGAGTTGGGAATTATACTTTTAGTTGGAGCAATGGAGAGACAACTGCAACGATTTCTAATCTTGAACCAGGAACTTATACCGTTACTGTTTTAGATGGAAATGATTGTGATATTAGTGACCAAGCTACGATTACTCAACCTGATGAATTATTTTTAAATGTAACAGAAGTAATTGATGTAATTTGCTTTGGAGATGAGACAGGAAGTATTATTGTTGAAGGATCGGGAGGAAATCCTCCATATCAATATAGTATTGATGGTGTGATTTTTCAAGATGCAAATGAATTTACCAATTTAGGAGGAGGAGATTATATCATTACCGTTCAAGATATTTTGGGATGTACAGATGAAGTGGATGCGACGATTTCTCAGCCAGAGGAATTAATTGTAAATGCAGGTATGGATGTTTCAATTGATTTAGGATTTTCTACAAATCTAAACACTACATTTACGCCATTTGGATTTGTCACTTATGAATGGATTCCAACGGATGGACTTTCTTGTACGGATTGTCCAAACCCAGTCGCATCTCCAGTCAATACTACCACTTATACCGTAATCATTACAGATGAAACTGGTTGTACCGCTAGCGACCAAGTTTCAGTTGAGGTAGTCAAAAATAGACCCATCTATATTCCAAATGCATTCTCTCCTAATTTTGATGGGCACAATGATTTCTTTACAGTATATGGCGGACCTGCGGCGGCGAGTATCAAAGAACTAAGAGTTTTTAATCGTTGGGGGGCATTAGTTTTTGAAGCAGAAGGTATTCCGTTGAATGAACCTACCTTGGGTTGGGATGGCGTTTTTAAAGGAAAAGAAATGACTCCTGATGTTTTTGCTTTTTATACTTATGTTGAATTTATTGATGGAGAAGTGGTTTTGTATGAAGGTGATTTGACGTTGATGAAATAATAATTTTTGAAAAATAAAAAAGCTAAATAAAAGATGAATATTCTTTTTTTTAATAAAAATAAAGGAATAAGAGAACAAGGAGGTACGATTTACGATTTGAGAAGTTTGTCGAAAATCTTCGAAAATGGACATCAACATTATTCGACAAACTTCTCAAATCGTAAATCGTACCTCCATGTTCCCTTATTCAAAATCGTTATATTTTCTCTTTTAGTAATGGCATTAGCATCTTGCGAAAACGATCTTGCCGAAGTGAATCAAGCCATTTCTCAAGATGACTTGAAATACGAAACCATGCAACATGTGGAGTTACTCTACAGCGACTCTGCCATTCTACGAGTAAAAGTCATGGGAGATAAAATGCTCCGATACTTAGATCACAAAACTCCTACACAAGAATTTCCAGAAGGAATTAAAGTTGATTTTTTTGACCTCAATGGACGAACTCAAAGTGTGCTTACTTCTAAATATGCTATTCGTTATGAAAAGAAAAATGAAATCATCGTAAAGGATAGTGTGGTATGGGAAAGTAAAAGAAATGAAACACTTGAAACGGAAGAACTCATTTGGGATGAAAAACAAAACAAGGTGTACACGAAAAAATTTGTAAAAATAACTCGCCCAGAAGAAATAGTCTATGGTTATGGATTTGAAGCAGATCAGGATTTTACTCGTTGGGAAATAAATGCGATTACGGGAAGGATAAAAGTGGATGGATTGTCGGAGGAGTTTAAGGAGTGATTTTTTTAGCCATAGATTTGTGATTGACTTTTTTTTGAAAAAATCAAATGTTAAAATTACGGATAATATATACGTTTGCTGATGTTTTGATTATATTGTGCTAAGGCTATTGAGAGATAAAAGGAAATTCTATAATTTTTTTACCTAAAAATCCTTTTTATCATGCTAAAACAACAAACGCATTTTATTCGTACACACATTAATTTTTATTTACCTACTTTATTAATATTTTTATTTTTTTCATTACCTACTACTTCAGGGCAGTCTGATCAAATGGTATCTCAAGCCTCTTGGGATGTAGTAGATTTGTCAGGAGATCAACTTACCCGTTATCAAAAAATAATAAATAGCCCCAACTCTTATGATGAAATTGTCAATATTAATATTGGTCATCTTGCTAATTCCTTGCAAGATGGAAAATTAAGACTTGATTTGGCAAATACTGATTGTAATGAAATTATCTATAAAGTTAAGCGAGTAGAATATTTATCGGAATCTGATTATATGTGGTATGGACAATTAGAGTCATCTGATTTATGTCCTTGTGGAGAAGGGGATTTATTGTTGATGTCTAAAAATGGAGAAAAATTTGGTATAATTAATTTTAATAAAGACCAATATAGAATTGCCGATTTGACGAATGGAAAAAATATTGCTATAAAATCACCAACACCTAATGGGAATGAATTTATTTGTAACGGCACGGCTACTCCAAGTAGTGCAAATCTAGCAGATGATATTGTTGAAACTAGAGGCGGAGGTAATTGTGATGTTAGGGTCTTAGTTCTATATTCACCATCAATAGGTGCTAGATTAACTAATGTAGAAAATACTGCAATTTCAGATGTGGCATATACAAATAATGTTTTAGGAAATAGCTATGTTAATGCTAGTTCACTTCGATTTAAATTAGTAGATGTTATTGAGAGTCCTATTTCCGAAGATGGGGAAAGTATGTTTTGGTTTTTATCAAAGCATGAGACTAACCAAACTGTTAAAGATTTAAGAACTAGCAATGATGCAGATTTAGTTATTATTTATGGAGATAGAGATTTAATGTCACCACAAAGTTCTGCAGGTGATTTTGGATTAGCTCATGCTGGAATAAGCAGTAATCCTGCTGTTGATAAAGACGCTTATGGAATAGTTGGGCATTTTGGTTCAACTGATAATGCGTGGAAAGAAGAAACATTTGCTCATGAAATAGCTCATATTTTAGGAGCCAAACACGAATTGTGTAGTACTTCAGGAGCAACTAGTGGATGTTCTAATGTTACAAGTACTCCTGGGCACGCACACAATGTAGGAGAAACAACTTGTTCAACGGGATCAGGATTGAAAACAATTATGTTCTCTGCTCCATCTGACGATTATATTCCTCATTATTCTAATCCGCTTGTAGATTATAAAGAGGTAGGGGCAACGGGAACTTCTACAAGAGATAATTCTAAAATTCTTAAGGATAATGCTTGCACGGTAGCAGGTTACCGAAATGCAACCAATGAACTAGCTGTTTTTATTGATGGTTTAAGTGCAGCTTGTCCTTTTGAAGTGGTGGATTTTTATGCAGATATTCAAGGAGCACCTGGGCCTTATCAATATGAGTGGAGAGTAGGAAATACTAATGGAACAGGTTTTGGAAATGTAGTGAGTACAACTTATGACTATGCTTTTACCTTACCTGATATTAGTTCTGGAACAGTAACACTTCAGGTAAAGGTTACTGCTGGTGATGGTAGTATAAAGATGGCATGGCATACTATTCAACTTTTAACCGAAGGTTGTTCAGGAGTTGATATGGAATTGATTGATAATACTTCAAATGATTTTATTGCGAGCCATATGATTTCACCAAACCCTGCAATTGGCTATTCTACATTAGAGTTAGAATTAAGTATAACCGCTAAGGTTAAAGTATCAATTCAAAACTATAATGGAACTGAACTTTTAAAAATTTCGGAAAAATTTTTTGAAAAAGGAATTCATATTTTAGATTTAAATACATCTTACCTGCAGAGTGGCTTCTATTATGTAAAAATGCAAACTGATAAGAAAATATACATGGAGAAATTACTCATTTTTAAATAAGGGATTTTCTTTTTTTTACTAAAAACACCAATCATGAGTAAATATATCAAATATCTTTTCGCATCATTTTTATTAACCCTATTTTTATTCTCTTGTAGAAATGATAAAATAGAAATACCGATTGAAGAGCCAGTTGAAGATCCTGTTGCCCACTTTGGAGAGGTTGATGTTCAATTAAATGGAGAGTCTTATCTGTTTCAAACAGGAGCAAGAGAAGGTATACCAGATGGAACGTTTTCTCTTTATTTTGAAGAACTTGATGTTCCTGGAATTGTTGCCGTAAGGAACTTATCTGTTACTAAAGTACAAAAGAAGGTAGGAACAACCCCATTGCAATCTTATTATTCAGGTTTAGATACAGCTTATACTTCTTTTTATATAAGTTTATATGATGGAGACGTGTTCGGCGATTATTATGAGGTATTAGAAGGGGGATCAAATAATATTTTAACAGTAGACTCCATTGATTCTATTACAAATGAAATATGGGGTAGTTTTGATGTGTCTTTAGTTCGAGATACATATTATACGAAAATGGATTTATCTTTTCCCGATACTTTACATTTTACGGATGGAGTGTTTCATACCAAAATCTTTCCTCAATAGAAAACCACCAATCATGAGTAATTATATCAAATATCTTTCCGCATTACTTTTACTAATCCTATTTTTATTTTCTTGTAGAAATGATAAAATAGAAATACCGATTGAAGAACCAGTTGAAGATCCTGTTGCCCTCTTTGGAGAGGTTGATGTACAACTAAATGGAGAGTCTTATCTTTTTCAAACAGGAGCAAGGGAAGGTGTATCAGATGGAACGTTTTCTCTTTATTTTGAAGAACTTGATGTTCCTGGAATTGTTGCTAGAAGAAATTTATCTTTTGGGGGTGTGGAGAAGAAAATAGGGACAGTTGGATTAGAATCTTCTGACACAAATCCAGATTATCCTTATGCTTCTTTTGATATAAGATTATATGATGGCGATGTCTTTGGGGATTATTATGAAGTTTTGGAGATAGACACACTAAATAATACGCTTACTATCGACTCCATTGATTCTATTACAAATGAAATATGGGGTAGTTTTGATGTGTCTTTAGTTCGAGATACTTCTGACCAGAAAATGGATTTATCTTTTCCCGATACTTTACATTTTACGGATGGGGTATTTCATACCAAAATCTTTCCTCGATAAATCTTGGTATCCTAGCGTATTATTTAATCATCAAAAAAATATAAATTATGAGCTTAAAAAAAATAATGTTATTTGTATTTCTTTTTTTAGTGAAAGTCTCTTTTCGCAAGTTTGTTGTAACACGACTATTCCTTGTTCTATAAATAGGGCTACTTTTGGTTTGGATGATCTAAATGACCCCATTGGCGACCAACGAATTCCCTTGGGCAATCTTGTGAATCATTAATTTTTAGTGGCACGGCGAATCCTTCTAGTGGAATTCTTACTTATTGTGCAGTACCAGTTTCACAATTAAGTGAGAACTCTGGTTGCTTTGCAGCAACAATAACTGTAAAAATTCCTGAATGTCCTGATTATCCCAAGACGTATGACTGGGCTCCACAAAGTAATGGAGCTATATTTACATTTCCAATTCCTATTGGAGGAACTATAGAAATTGATTTTGTTTATTATTGGCAATGTGTTTTTGATTGTGATTCTAATTATCCTGGAGAAATAAGGGCTTTCTATTATGAATCTACAATTGTTGAATATATTCACCCCCAAAATGATGATTATTCATTTGATTTTCCGGGCGGTGCATATTTTGACGGCTCAGTTTCATGTGATTAAAGATGTATTTTATTAAAAAATTAAATTATGAAAAAATCAATAATATTTTTCATTTCAGTTTTGTTTTTCTTTAGTTGTGATAAAGAAGGTTTATTAGTTTCGTCCCCAGATATTCCTGATTACTTAGTAGGTATTGTCGAAGGTCAAATTTGTTTTGAAGATGGAATTAATGGGTCGATAATTATTCAATCATATGGTCATATCAATGGACAACTAGAATCGACAAGGTGTTCAGGGTTTTTCAATGGTGAAGATGAAGCAGAAAATAAAGGAACTTTAAAAGTTGGAGGAGTCGATATTCAACCCGACAATAATCAATTCTATCAATCAAATGAAGATTTTACTTCTTTGTTTGGAGGTACATCTACAATACAATTAAAAGATAATACAACTACATATTTTAGTAAAAAATTCAATTTCCCTTCATTAGTAAAAATGACCTATCCTACAACTACAGATGAGTTTATTATTGATAACTTGTCGCCAAGTATTACATGGGAAGAGGATTTAAATAACGATATAGGTGTTGCTGTAATCATAGAATATACTCCTTCTTTTTTAGCAAATATTCCTTTTTCAGAGGAAGGGTACGATAAAATAATAACACATACAGTTTTAGTTGAAGATAATGGAATTTATGAATTTAAATCATCAGATTTTTCTGAAATGCCAATAGGGTCTTCTGTAAAAGTTAGGATAGTAAGAGGAACGTGTGATTCAGTTGAAGATAGTGAAACAAGTGGGAAATATTTTATTTATGGCCTTTCTATGGTTGCTACACGAGGTAAGTACATGGGAGGTTTAAAATAATATTTCATTACTAAAATAACTTTATTTGAAAATTCCACCTAATTCATTTACTTTGAGTATTTATTAAACAATATTTACTCAAAGTAAATGACATTTACCCTTATTCTATTTTTCCTTTTATTATCTGCTCTTTTCTCTGGTTCAGAAATCGCATTCGTTTCTGCTAACAAACTTCGTGTAGAATTAAAGAAAAAGAAAGGATCTCGCCGAGGGAAAATATTAGCTCGTTTTTATGACAAACCTGCGGACTTTTTAGGAACCATGTTGGTAGGTAATAATATTGCATTGGTCATTTTTACCAATATGATGACCATTCCTTTGACCTTCTTTTTTTCAAAATATTTTGGGATAGAACACGAGGGATTGATGTTACTTATCAATACTATTTTGATTACTATCGTAGTATTGATTTTTGGAGAATTCTTACCCAAAACACTTTTCCGACTTTTTGCAGATGATGTGTTATATTTTTTAGCCTACCCACTTCGGATTTTTCAATTTTTACTTTGGATATTTTCATGGGTGATGATTCGCTGTTCAAATTTAATATTAAAAATAGTGATGAAAACGGAAGTTGCGCAAGTAGAAAATGCATTGACAAGAGTTGACCTAGGAGATTTTATTCAAAGTTCAGTTACAGATGAAGACGATGATATTGATACGGATTTGTTTCACAATGTTTTACAACTTCGAGAGGTCAAAGTTAAAGAGTGTATGATTCCACGTCCTGAGATTGAAGAAATAGATGTCAATGATAGTATCGATGATTTGGAACAACAATTTAAAGAAACCAAACTTTCTCGATTGCTGGTAACTGAAGATGATATTGATAATGTGTTGGGTTATGTGCATCATGCTCAAATGCTTAAAAAACCAAAAGATATTAAAAGATTGATTTTGGATATTCCATTTGTTCCTGAAACGATGCGG
The DNA here is from genome assembly GCA_947561585.1 of Caprella mutica. NCBI lineage: Eukaryota > Metazoa > Arthropoda > Malacostraca > Amphipoda > Caprellidae > Caprella > Caprella mutica. Next base: position 2,450,824 of record CANNZV010000010.1, read on the forward strand.
GCACAAGTGCTAATGAATCGATTTATAAAAACAGGAACTACAATTGCTTGCGTGGTGGATGAATATGGAGGTGTAGCTGGAATCATCACTTTGGAAGATATTTTGGAAGAAATCTTTGGAGAAATTGAAGATGAGCACGATCAAGAAGAATATATTGAAACACAAGTCTCCGAAAAGGAGTTTATATTTTCAGGACGATTGGAAATTGATTATTTGAATGAAAAATATGAAATAATTAATTTCCCTGAAGGAGAATACGAAACACTATCTGGCTACCTCGTAATGACCACAGAAACTATCCCCAAACAAAATGACGAGCTAATACTTGATGGTTATAAATTTGTTTTAGAGTTAATGAGTGATACTAAAATTGAAACCATTCGTGTTTTTAAGTTAGATGGGGAATGATTTTAATGAGATGATTTTTTGCCATAGACCTGTGCTGACTTGATAATGACTTTTTCTAAAACGTGTTTTGACTTTTCTTCTTTTACATTTTAGAAAAAGTCATAATCAAGTCAGCGCAAGTCTATGGCAAAAAATAGACCGTCAAAAACTGCATTTATTAATTTTCCATTCCTTAGCACTACCAGTCACCGATTCCGATTATAAAAAAATGAAAAAAAAGATAACTGACATCATTTATTCCTTCCCTGTGCAACTTCTGTTTTTGCACCTGCGGAATAATTTATTGTTGATTGGGATGTGGATTTTTGTTTGGTTATTATTGACAGGTAAAGTTGCTAATCTTTATGGGGTAAAATATTTATTTCTTTCACCCGAATACATGGGAGAAGTTGGATTTAAAAGTTTCTTTTTATTAGGAGCTGCATTTGGAGGTTTTTTTATGACATGGAATTTGACGACCTATTTATTGGATGCACATCACTTCCCTTTTTTAGCTTCAATGAAACGACCGTTTACAAAATTCATTCTAAATAATTTTATTGTTCCGCTTACCTTTTTAAGTTTCTATTTCACCTATACGATTTGGTTTCAACGGTATTTTGAATATTGGTCATCGACAACTATTTTAGCAAATTGCATTGCTTTTCTTTTGGGATTTGTTTTGTTATTGATGTTGTCCTCTGCATATTTTCGTTTTACAAATAAGGATATTTTTAATTTTTCAAAAAGTGTAAATGGGAAAAAAACGCCAACAATGGTTTCGATGGCACCTAATCGAAGAATAGATCGAATCAATAATATTAAGCTGGGAAATGTGCGTTGGAGAGTGGATACTTACCTTACTGAAAAACTTCGATTTCGAATTGTACGATCTGTACAACATTATGATTACAATTTACTGTTAAGTGTTTTTAAACAAAATCACTTAAATGCGTTGGTAGTTCAATTATTCAGTTTAGTTGCATTGATTATTTTAGGATATTTGATAGACCATCCATTTTTTAGAATTCCAGCAGGTGCAAGTATTTTAATAATGTTCAGTATTGTGATTGCATTATCAGGGGCGATTACTTATTGGTTTGATCGATGGAGGGTAACCGTATTTGTAGTGTTATTAGTTGGGATAAATTTTTTAACAAAATTCGAAAGTTTTAATCATAAGAATAAAGCTTATGGAATGAATTACGAAACTACACCTGCGGATTATTCCTATAAAGTACTATCAGATATTTGCTCTCCTGAAAATGTAAGAGAAGACAAACGCAATACTATCCAAGCATTAAACAATTGGAAAAATAAATTTCCTAACGAAGAAAAACCTAAAATGGTTATCGTATGCGTGAGTGGAGGTGGGTTACGAGCTGCTGCTTGGTCGATGCAAGTTTTACAGCAAAGTGATAAAATATTGGATGGGAAATTACTATCACATACAGCGTTGATTACGGGAGCATCTGGTGGAATGTTAGGCGTATCCTATCTACGAGAGTTGTATTCAAAAAAACAGCAAGGCGAAGATGTCGATATTTATGATCGAAAATATATTGATAATATTTCAAAGGATTTATTGAATTCGATTGGTTTTACAATTGTAACCAATGACTTGTTTTTGCCTTGGACAAACTTTGAAGTGGATGGAAAATCTTATCGGAAAGATCGAGGCTATATCATGGAAAAACAACTCAACGAAAATGTCGATCATGTTTTTACCAAAAGATTAAAAGATTATAAAAAACTAGAATTGGAAGGAATAATTCCAATGACTTTTATAACTCCCTCAATTGTAAATGATGGCCGTCGAATGATTATTTCTCCACATGGTGTTTCGTATATGACGATTCCACCCATCGGAGTAGATCGGCCAAATTCAGTAGAAATTGACGCAGTAGATTTTGGAAGAGTCTTCGAAAAACAAGGAGCACAGAATATGCGTTTTTCGACTGCGCTTCGAATGAATGCTACGTATCCTTATATTTTACCAAATATTTATATGCCTAGCCGACCTGTGATTGAAGTAATGGATGCGGGTTTTAGAGATAATTATGGTATCAATTCTGCTACTCGTTTTATTCATGTTTTTAAAGATTGGATCACAGAGAATACTAGCGGAGTTGTATTGTTACAAATTAGTTCTCAAGTGAAGGTAGAAGAGATTTCTGCTAAAGACGACCAAGGTGCAATCGAATCTATGCTAAATCCTCTTGGAATTGTTGGACAAATTTTGACACTTCAAGATTATGAACAGGATACCAACTTAGGTTTTATTTTTGATCTTTTGGGAAGAGATAAATTTGATGTGATTCGATATATTTATTATCCTAAAGATGATAAACAGGAACGAGCTTCGATTTCTTTTCACTTGACGAGTAAGGAAAAGGATGATGTTTTGAATTCGTATTTTTTAGATAAAAATGATGAAAAGTTAGAGCGATTAAAGAAGGCTTTGGAATGATTTTTATTTAGCCACCGACTTGCGCTGACTTTTTTCTGATTTTTCGAAAAACGCGTTACAAAGACAGCCATAAAAAAGTCAGCGCAAGTCTGTGGCTAAATAAGAAATTACCCTTCATAAAAAATCCGATACACCACATCCGCCATGTCATCCGAAACCAGAAGCGATCCATCTTTCATAAATTCCAAATCCACAGGGCGACCCCAAACAGAATCATCAGACGAATCCAACCAGCCATCAGCAAAGGTTTCTTCTTTTACAACTTTGTCTCCATCCAATGTAAGCAATGTCAATCGGTAGCCTTGTTTTTTAGTACGATTCCAAGAACCATGTTCCGCAACTAAAATTTGTTTTTCATATTTTTTTGGAAAATTTCCAGAAGGAATAAATTCTACTCCTAATGGCGCAACATGTGCTTTTAATACTTTTGCAGGAGCCGTGAATTCAGAACACTTTCTTTTTTCAATTTCATCATCATTTTCAGCCAAGTCACCTTGATGACAATAAGGATAACCGAAGTGCATACCATCTTTTGGAGCATGATTCAATTCACAACCGGGGATATCATCGCCCCACCAGTCACGACCATTATCGGTAAACCAAAGATCTTTAGAATCAGGATGCCAAGTAAAACCAACTGTATTTCGAATACCATGTTGAACGACTTCCATATTGCTTCCATCATCATTCATACGAGTAATCGAAGCAAAAACTTCATCCTCAGATTTGCAAATATTACAAGGTGCACCTACAGGTACATATAATTTTTCATCAGGCCCAAATGCAATAAATTTCCAACCATGGTGAGTCTCCGTAGGATATTTATCATAAATAACTTCCGATTTTGGATTTTCTAAATTGTTTTCGATGTCTTTGAATTTATGAATTTTGCTAACCTCTGCTACATAGAGATCACCATTCTTTAAAGCAACACCATTGGGCATTTGCCAACCACTTGATAAAGTATATTTTTTATCACCTTTTACAGCGGTCACTTCGCCTTTTTTACTCATCGTTCCTACGTAGAGTGTTCCTTCTTTTGATATAGCTAGGGAGCGTGCTCTTTTGATTTTATCTGCATAAACTTCAATCTTAAAACCCTTTGGAAGATTAACTTTATCCAAGGGCAAAACTTCATATTCCTTTTTTTTAGCGACGGATTTACCACCTTTTTTATTGGCGGTATCTTTGGGCTTAGCAGCATCTTTGGGTGCTTCTAGTTTTGCCTCTTTAGCTGTTGCAGTAGTTTTAGCTTCATTAGATTCACAACTCCAAACTATAACTACGAGTAGGGAGAAAATAAAATATGATAAAAACTGGGAGTGATTTTTTTTCATTTTAATTGACATTTAATTCCATCATTATTTTGATGGATAGGTTTGATTTAAAAAAAATCGTCCAACAAATCTAATCATTTATAGAAAAAGAATCTTTTGCCACTCTAAACATTTTACCTTGTCTTTAGTTAATATGAAGATCGTTTGAGGTTGTTTAGAATAGTTTGATTTGGTTTAGACTTGTTTTCCAATAACCTAAAAGTTCCAAACCAAAATTTTCAAAAACAATCCTAAACCAAATCAAACTACCTCAAACAATTCCAACCATTATAAAATCGCATTTATCAACTTATTCAAAAAACAATCGAAGGCATGAAGAAATTATTACTTCTCTCATTTTTATCATTTTTTTCTTTTGCGGCATTTTCCCAAGGTTGGGGTGGGCAAAAAACGGAACAGATAACAGGAAAAATTACAGCTAAGATCGTGGATTCCTTGACTAATAAACCTGTAGAATTTGCAACAGTTGTTTTAATTAATTCTGAATTTGGAAAACAATTGGATGGAGGAATCACAGATGGAAAAGGTAAAATTAAATTTACCAAAGTAGCCCTAAAGGAATATGAAGTTGAAGTATCCTTCATTGGTTATCAACCTAAAAAAATAAAGAAAGTTAAACTTACCAAAAAGAGACCTGACGTTAATTTAAAAACGATTTACCTCGTCCCTGAAAACGAGGTGTTGAATGAAGTTGAGGTTACAGCCGAACGATCACTTTTTGAAAACAAGGTAGATAAAATGGTTTACAATGCTGAGCAAGATGTAACTAATGCAGGCGGTGATGCGACTGATGTATTGCGAAAAGTCCCAATGCTATCGGTCGACCTTGAAGGAAATGTTTCTCTTCGTGGAAGTCAAAATGTTCGAATTTTAATCAATGGAAAACCTTCTGGAATTTTTGCCAATAGCGTTGCTGATGCATTAAAATTAATCCCCTCCGATCAAATCAAAAAAGTGGAAGTGATTACTTCGCCTTCAGCAAAATATGATGGAGAAGGGAGTGGAGGTATCATTAATATTATTACGAAACGGAAAGGTGTGGAAGGATTTAGTGGTTCAGTAAATACAAGTGTAGGTACTCGACAAAATAGAGGTGCGGTTAATTTAAGTGCATCAAAAGGTCGAGTAGGATTAAATGGAAGTGCCTCTGCATATTACTCTTGGCCAAATGATGGAACAATTGATTTTGAAAGTACTCAAACTCAAAATGGTATCACAAATACAGTTTTGCAAAATGGAATCAATCGCTCTAATTGGTTAGGATTTAATGGAAGTTTTGGAGCGTATTATGATATCAATGCATTTAGCAGTATTAATTCCAATATTAGATTCAATGGACGTGCTTCTGACTCAGAAGGATTTACGACTACCTCTAACCTTATTCCTAATTTAGATTTTCAAGAAACATATCGTAGAGATATTGAAGGTGGAGGTTTGTTTAGCGGGTTTGATTGGAATACAGATTACAAAAAAACTTTTGAAAAGAAAGATCAAGAATTAGTTTTTGCATATCAGTTAAGTGAAAATACTAATGATCGGAATAGTGCCTTGATCCAAGAAGCTTCTGCTAATTTTCCAGCAATCAATGAAGACAATAATAATGATGGTAAAAACTTAGAGCATACTTTACAGTTGGATTACACACATCCTTTTTCTAAAAAACTAAAAATGGAAGTGGGTGGGAAAACAGTAATTCGAAATATTAAGAGTGATTTTAGTTCTGAAGATTTAATTGAAAATACTTTTAACGATGGCCGTACGGATGTATTTAATTATGATCAAGATGTGATTGCAGGCTATCTTTCATTTAATGCGGAACTTGGAAAAAAATTCAGTCTTACTGCTGGTGCTCGATATGAATACACTCAATATGGTGGAGATTTTGATTCAGGAGAAACGGCTGCTTTTGAAAATGATTATGATAATTTTTTACCTAGTATTATTCTTTCTCGAAAGCTAAAAGGCTTTAGTTCTATCAAGGCGAGTTATAATAAAAGAATTCAAAGACCAAGCCTTTTTTATGTAAATCCTTACTCAGAGGAGAGTGATCGAAGAAATACTACAGCTGGTAATCCATTCTTGTTACCAGAAATTACACATCAGTTTGATTTGTCTTATAACTCTTATATCAAGGGAACAGTTATCTATGCTTCATTGTATTATAAATATACAGATGATGCGATTGAAAGCATTCTTAATCCTATTCAGATTAATGATAGTACGATTATTTCTGCAACCAGTTTTTCAAATATAGGAACTCGTAACACACTTGGTTTAAATGTTTTTAGTCAAAAAACTTTTAAAGATTTTTGGACAATTCGAGGTAATGTAAATGTTTCTCGATATGGAGGGGAAGGAATTCTAAATGGAGAAGAAGTTTCTGCATCTGCATTTTTGTATAATATTTTTGTAAGTTCTTCTTTGAAGTTTAAGCATGGATGGCAAGCTGAGATGTTCGGAATCTGGAATTCTCCTCGACAAACTTTACAAGGATTTAATCCTTCTTTTTCCATGTATAGTTTTGGATTTAAAAAAGACCTATGGAAAAAAAGAGGAAGTATCGGAATTAATATGATTGATCCTTTTAATAAAGATAAATTCTTTAGAACAGAACTAGAAGGAGATGATTTTAAGACTAGTAGTTCATACGGAATCCCTTTTCGTAGTTTTGGAATAAACTTTAGTTACAAATTTGGTAAACTTGACTTCAAAGCTAAGTCAAGAAAAAGCTCCATCAAAAATGATGATATAAAGCAAGGCGATGGCGGCGGCGGACAAGGTGGCGGTGGAGGTGCTCCTGGTGGACAGGGGAATTAGATTTAACGGTTGACGGTCGTTCGCTTCGCATTACTTGACGGAGGACGGTCGCTTCGCTTGACGGATTCACAATTATTAGACCGTCAAGCGAGGCGACCGTCCACCGTCAAGTAATGCGAAGCGAATGACCGTCAATCGTTAAAAAAGTTCATAAGCAATTCCAGTTCTAAAAATCAATCCTTTCTTCAGAGGTTCTCCTTCAATATATCCATCCATTTTATAACCTAGTTGTCCAGCAAGAAGAATCTTACTTTCAATATCTCCAATTTTTATTTTAAAATTTAATTTTGCCATTCCACCAATTCCAGAATTAGTAGAATAAAATTCATCTCCTCCTAATCTTAGTTCAGGTTGATCCCAAATGTCAATATGGAAATCTAAGTATCCTCTATTTTTTAATTTCCAAAAATTGAAAGTTTCAAATCCAGCACCTTTGAATTTTTTAAAAATAGGATTGCCATGTCGATAATAAATTCGAGCGGCACGATTATTTTTTTTCAAAAAAGATTCAAAAAAAGTTTCATCACCAAAAGGTGTTAGTCCAAATCGAAAGGATGGTAGGAATTTTATTTTTCCAAAATTAATCCAACGAAGTTTGCCATATTTTTTTCCATGCCAAGCATAATCATAAATAGCAGTTAAAAATGCAAAACCAACAAATGGATTTAAAAAACCAATCCAAGCTCTTTTACGAACTTTTTCAGGAGTGTATAAAAAATTAGAATAACCTGTATATCCATATTTGCGATTTACATTATAAAGGTAGTTATGAATGTTTTGGATAGGTGAAGGGAAATCAGGAAGTAAAAATAAAGTGTATTGAGATTGATTAAATGCTCTTACACAAAGCATTGCTTCTTTAAAGTGAATCGAATCAGAAAAAATCCATTTGTTAGAAATAGTTGTACTTAAAATTCGGGTAGCCTCCAGGCTTCCATAATTCATAGCTGCATATTCGTGACGACCAATTCGACGCCCCATTTCACTTCTTCCAGTTTCACTATAACCTCCTCCTTTGCCATAAGGATATGGAATATTAAGTTCGTGCCTGTTATCTGTAAATCCTAGATTTCGATATTGATAACCATGACCAAAAACAAAATACTGAACCCAGGTAAAAGAATTAATAATAGGAAGATCATAAAGGTAAAATCGGGAAATTCTGTAGGTAATATTTACTGCCTTTTTGCTCCATTTGGATTGGATTCTATCTCCAATGCGTGTAGGTAATCGTAATAATTGAGATTCAATAGTCGAACCTGTTTGATAAATACTCACAAGGGATTCCGCAGAACTGATGCTTGAATGATTTTTATCAGAAAGGATTTGATAAGTCTGTGCATGAAGAAAAATAGAAGTGAAAATTAAAAATGAAATGAGTTTTAGCTTTTTCATTTTTAAAAATATAAAAATGAATTTGTTTTTCAAATATTCGATCACCAATATTTAGTGATCAGATATACTAAGAAGCTGTAAAAAATGAGCAAAAAAAAATCGCTCCGACCAAGGTCAGAGCGATTGCAAAGAGAATCCAAAAAACTAACTAAAACTAATTTATCGCTATTTCTTTTGTTATTGTCAGGTGTGTGTTAGTTACCAATTCAATGGTATAGTTTCCTTTATTATAGGTATTTAGGTCGAGTTCATATATTGTATCTTCGGGCATATCTGTAACGTTTTCTGACTTTATGATTTCTCCGTTTTTGAGTACATTTACAGTCTCGATGGAGTCTTCAATAATATCGAAATCGATAAATAGGATATCGCCAAGATCGTTGAAATAGAAAATGTGAGCGAAATGAGTAGCCTTCAATAATCCCGCATCATTAAGTTTGATTACAGGTTTACTATTTGCAACGCTACTAAAAGTAGAAAGTAGTATGACTACAAAACAAAACGTCAGCATTTTCATGATTATGTTTAAAATCGGTTATGTAAAAATCGTTTCATATTCGGGGGAACATAAGTAGGGAGGAAGTTAGGTGTTCGTTTTCTCCAGTTAAGTATGTTTTTAGTATGTTTTTCTTTAAAAATATTCAGTATGTATGTTGTTTAAATAAATGCAATTCCTGTGCCAAAGTGCTATTTTTTTACTGTCACGAATATTTTTTTTTGAAAAAAGTGCATTTTTTTTGCAGAAAATTTAAAATTTGAGAGAGTTGTGACAGCTAAAACATGTTTTTTAAATTGTATTCGTATAAAATAAATATATTTTCTAAATAAATTGTGACACATGAAAATTGGAGTAATCAGAGAAGGAAAAGTACCGCCAGATTCTAGAGTTCCTTTGATACCTGAACAATGCGCATTCTTAAATCAGTCTGGTGAAGTGGAAATTGTGATACAACCTTCGCCTAATCGTTGCTTCTCCGATGAAGATTATCGAGAGAAAGGAGTTGTACTTCAAGAAGATCTTTCAGATTGCGATATTTTGATGGGAGTAAAAGAAGTACCGATTGAGCAATTGATTGCAAATAAAACTTATTTCTTTTTTTCCCATACTATTAAAAAACAATCCTACAATCGAAAACTCCTTCAAGCGATTATTGAAAAGAATATTCGCCTGATTGACTATGAAGTTTTGACCAATGCGAAAGGACAACGTTTGATTGCTTTTGGAAAATTTGCGGGGATGGTTGGAGCACATAATGGTGTGATGACTTATGGCACTCGGACAGGCGCATTTCATCTCAAGCGGATGAAGGATTGCCATAACTATGCAGAAGCTAAAAAGATTTATGAAGGGATGAGTTGGCCTGCTATGAAAATTGTGCTGACTGGAATGGGAAGAGTGGCCAATGGTGCAGCGCAAGTTTTAAAAGATATGGATATAGAGCGAGTCTCACCAGAGGATTTTTTGGAAAATGAATTTGAAGGTGCAGTTTTTACGCAATTGGATTGTAAAGATTATGCAGTTCATAAGGATGGAAAACTTTTTGACTTAAATGATTTTTTCCAAAACCCTCAAAACTACGAGTCCATTTTTACACCTTATATACATACAAGTGATTTGATGATAAATGGAATCTATTGGGATAATCAAGCGCCTGCGTTTTTTACCAAAGAACAGATGAAAGAGGACGATTTTAGAATCAAAGTCATTGCAGATGTTACTTGTGATATTGCACCTGTGTCTTCGATTCCTTCCACTCTCAAAGCTTCGACGATTGCGAATCCTGTTTTTGGATATGACCCTGTGGCAGAAGCGGAAGCATTTCCTTATCAAGAAGATGTAGTGGATATGATGACAATTGATAATTTACCAAATGAAATGCCACGGGATGCTTCAGAAGCATTTGGCGATCAATTTATTGAACATATTTTTCAAGAGTTATTGGAGCAAAAAGAGGGTGGAGTGATTGAACGAGGGACGGTTGCGGCTGGAGGTGATTTAGGGAAATATTTTGAATACTTGAGGGATTATGTGAATGCTTGATTCACGTATTATGTAGCTCTCGGGTTTTAACCCGCAGTAAAAATAGGATAATGTTGTTTTTACTGCGGGTTAAAACCCGACAGCTACATGGTACGTAAATCAATCATCCAACTCCTCCACTTCCACATCTCTCAAAGAATCCTGCGCCACATTTCGTTTTACAAAAGAACACCAAGGACAATTCTTTTCCCCACACCCTTCATAAAATTCATGGTTCATAATTTTTTGATAGGAAGATTTGACAAAACCTTTTACAAGATTAACATCTTCAGAATCGAAGACTAAATTTTTAGTCAAAAACTCTCCACGGCTATTCGGATCGAGATAAGAAACTTCAGCCGAACGAACATGCAATGGACTCTTCTTCTGAAATTCTTCAAACAAGATTTTATAAAAAATCAACTGACGCCAGTAGTTTCCACCTTCAGGTTTTTTAGGAGTAGGAGGGCGCATTTTAGAATCATTATGACTACCTGTTTTGTAATCAACAATGTGTAAAACATTATTTGGATAAAAATCTAAACGATCAATAATACCAGTAAGTGGCACTCCGTCCATTTCGATATTTCTTACTACAAATTCTGTCCGCACTTCTTTTTTCCATTTGGAAATATGATGTTGATAATATGCAGTTAAATTTTCACGACCCATTTCTATCCGTCGTTCAAATTCTTTTTTTGTAAAATATCCACGTTGCCGAGCCATATCTTCTTCAAAGAATTTAATAAATAATTCTACTGAAGGAAATTCTCTTTTGCTATTCTCTTCCTTTAGTTTTTTTGAGGAAATCATTTTATTAAACAATCTTTCCAAAGCATAATGCATGGCCGTTCCATAAGCTGCAGCCTCCGAGGAAGTCGTAGGAATTCTTAAAATGTTTTCATAATAAAAACTCAATGGACACCTTAAAAATTGATTCAAACTTGAAATACTCATCGTAAAAGTGGACAAGAGTTCATCAATTCGAGCCTTGTCTGCTTGAGGTACTCTTGGAACTTCTGACTCCTGCAACATCAAAACCTGAGCATCCAAAAGCGATGATTTCGACAACTCTTTTTCTTCAATAGAAGTACGAGTAGTTGCAGTTATTTCATCAATAAAAATAGCATGCTGAATGGCTTTTCCTTTTTGATCTTTTTGGCTAAAAGAAATATGTAAATGTTCTTTTGCGCGAGTCATTGCTACATAAAATAATCGCCGCTTTGCTTCCAAAGCATCTTCCTCTCCTGAAAAAGTCAACGTATCAGGAAATGGAAAACGATATGAATTTCTACTACCTGAAGATTCCCAATTATCTTTTACAGCATCAATGATAAATACTTTTTGAAATTCCAAACCTTTGGAACTATGAGCGGTCATCAAGTTGACACCATCATCTGTAACTACCGTTTTATTTACACCAATGGAAAGCCGATTTTCATCCATGTTTTTTAAAACTTCCAAAAGCCGCTGAAGTGAAATTTTTGGATTTCGATCTGTTTCTGTTTTTACAAATTCCAAAAATGTGGAGAGTACTTGCACTTGCCATTCTTTATCAGACTGCGCCAAAATATTTTTTAACAAACCGCTGCGATTGACAATTCGTTCAACCAAAGTTATCAAAGTGAGGTTTCCATAATTACCAATGAGTTGATTTAATAATTTAGAAAAACTCAAAACGGATTTGGTGTTTTCTAAATCTAATCGGTAGATTTTTTGAGTATCTCCAATCAAGTCACGCCACATTGGTTTCTTCTCTTGCTTGGCAATATAAAAACTCAACTTGGCCAAATCTTGCGGTTTGATATTTAAAAAATCAAAGTGCATGATTTTAAATAACAAATGTTCTCCGCCATAAGGTTTAGTGTATTCTTGAAAAATATAATCAAGCAACAGCCGTAGATTTTGAATCATTGGTTGCTCTAAAATATTGACGCTTCGACGAGTGTTATAGGGAATTTCTTTTTTCTCTAAAAGCTCAATAATATTTCGACTTTGTTTGTGCTTAGCATAAATAATTGCAACATCATTAAGCGGGAAACCTTCTGCTCGTAACTGTTCTAATTGTTCTACAATATCCGCATCTTCATGTGCACGATTGGGGTAAGCAATAATTTGAGGAAGAATTTTACTTCTTGCAAATGTCTTGTTTTTTGCTTTTAATGTTTTTTCCAAACCATCCAAAACGGCGACTGCTCGATGGGCATTTTTATCAATTAATGCCTTTGAACTATCGAGTATTTTTTGTGATGAACGATAATTTTCTTTTAACATTACCAAGGTCAAATCCTCTTGAAACTCTTGATGGAAATCCAACAAACTTTTTAATCTTGCCCCTTGAAATTCAAAAATAGATTGGTCGTCATCACCTACAATAAATACATTTGGGTTATCCCAATACTCAATTAGTTTATGTAAAATCGCATTTTGAGAACCATTCGTATCTTGATATTCGTCTACTAAAAAATACAAATACTGTTCTTGGTAATTTCGAAGCAATGCCTCGTTCCTTTCAAACTCTCGAAGCACCCACAAAATCATATCTGCAAAATCATACCGCCGTGCTCGGTACATCGCTCGACTGTAATCAGGGAAGAGTGTAGCTGCTGCACGTAAGCGTTCCATACGTTCTTTTTGCTCTTCAATTTTTGCAGTTTTTAGTTCTCCCTTCTTGGCTTTTTTTGTATTTACTTTATAAATATATTCAGGTCGAGTGGGAAGGCTATCTAAATATTCGTCAATTTTTCCATGAATAAATGGAACAGACCAATCTTCTGATTTCATTTTTTGAAACAAATCATACAACTGGCTTTCATAAAAAAAACGATCTCGTTTTCCTTGTTTCAGAGGATGATTGCTAGGAAGTGAATCAATGATTTTTCGAATCATTTCTATTCGTTCCAATTCGCTTAGAGGTTCCAAATCATGGCGACCAAAAAGCTCCATTCGCTCCTTAATTATTTTATTACAAAAAGAATGAAACGTAAAGATATGAACTCGATGCGCCTCTGGTCCAATTAATTCTAGCAATCGCTCTCGCATTGCAAAAACACCTGCATCTGTAAAAGTGAGACATAAAATATTGTGAGGTTGTGTATCGGTTTCTAACAAGATGTGCCCAATTCGAGAAGTGAGAATATGGGTTTTGCCAGTACCGGGACCAGCGATAACAAGGACAGGTCCATCAATTTGCTCCACAGCAATCTTTTGATCTGGATTTAGCTTTTTTAATTCTTTTGTAAAAGCCTTGTTGTAATCTTTTATACCTGTCTGTTTTTTACTCATATTTTTTTATAACACGTAGCTGCGGACTTTAGCCCGCAGAAAAAGAATTGACAACTTTGTTGTCAATTCTTTTTAAAGGAATTTTTATTTTTTACTGCGGCCTAAAGACCGCAGCTACCTCAATATTTAATTTTAAACTTACTTAAATCTGATTGATGCTTTCGTTCTCGCTGCACTTCATAATCATAAATAATTTTGCCCAAGTTAGCTAAAAAAGGCAAACCAATAGATTCGTACTCATAATTGTCATCATTGTAAATTTGATTATCATTTACAGAAATTACCGCTGACAAAAAGAACTCTACGTTTTTTTCTAGGTCAACAATGTACGACACATCTGATAAGTATCCATACGCCCAACCAACTTTATTAAAGATTCGAAGGTGATCAGGCATCGGTTCTTTTTTATCTCCATAAATGAAAAATTTAACGTAGCTATCATATTCATGCGAGGTGTATTTTGGAAATTTACTTTCCCTCGGTCGCATCGACATGACTTTATATAAAAATTGATAATCATCGTCTGTTAAATCAAAACGTTGATGTTCAGGAGCCGCTTCTGGAAAAATCACACTTCGTAAAATACCTTCCATGTCAGCCAATGCAAATCTATTTTTTTTCGAAAAATCTTTAGGTTCATTAATCAGTTTTCCATCTGTCATGTATCCTTTTCCTTTTTTCAAAAACTCCATTGGAGATAGTTCCTGTATATTTTCTGCATATGCTTCTGGTTGAGTATGTAAAAGCATATCATCTTGAAAAAACATAAATGGGTTGGTATATCGATTTCCTTCTTCATCAAATGGAAACCCACTTGGTCCAATCCGATGAATGATTTTTGTATTGGAAAAACCTTTCTTTTGTAATTCATCATTCAAGTACTCTTGCCCTAAAAATTCATACATCCGATTATGTGCATCGTTATCGCTTACTAAAAATATTTTTTTTACAAAATGCGCCATAGATGCTTTTCCATTTTCAGCGGTCGAGTCGGCATGTAAGCGAGTCTGAGGAGGACGGATAGAGTCAATATGAAGCTCTGAGTATTTCGTTAGAAGCGGTTTTTTTAATCTATTTATTTTTTCTAAAGCTAAAAAAGCAGTCGGCATTTTTACCGTACTCGCAGGATAAAAATATTTATTATCATCTACATTAAAATGATGAGTGGTAAAAGATGGATTGTTTTTTTCATCTCTATCCACTTGAGTGTAGATGATTTGTAATTCAAACTTATCAGGTTGGGTGGCAGGTGCGCCAAGAGTAGTTTTATTTTTGGAAATGAGTTCTTGTAATTTGTTTACATCCTCAGTCTGTTGACATGAAAAAAAGAAAATAGGAAGTAGTAATAATAATCTTTTCATAATTTCTATTTTTTAGCCACAAGTTGTTAATGAATAATTAAAAATGAATAATGAATAATTTCGAATAACGTGTTTCCACAATGGGGAAATTATTCATTTTTAATTATTCATTAACAACCTGTGGCTAAAATTCAACATTTGAACATTTAAAATGCCCTTTTGGACAGGCCTTAAATCCATGTAATCCACATGGTCTACAATCTAATTTTTCTTTGGTTTCTATCACTCGTCTTATCGATGAAAGTGGAGTGAAACCAAAACTCGGAACAGTCGAACAAAAAACACCCGTCACTGGTGCATTCATCGCAGTAGCTAAATGTAGCGGAGCAGAATCATTGACATAATTCATTTGAGCATCTCGCATCAGAGCCGCTGATTGTAACAAACTTAATTTGCCTGCTAAGTTATAAATTTTAGAATGACCACTTTTTATTTTTATTTGCTCACATGCGTCAACATCAGAAGGAGCACCTAGCAAATAAATTTCTTGTTTAAATGGCAATTTCTTAATTAGTTCAAGCCATTTTTCAGCAGGTAGTTGTTTAGTAAACCAAACCGAAGTAGGCGCGATACAGATATATTTTCCATTAGTTTTTATTTTTCCAAAATCAGAATCTTGTGGATAGAGTTTTGGAATAGCAGGTTGGGCGTCTGTTAGATGTTCAATTAAAGTTTGGTTCCGTTGAATTTCATGTTTTGATTTTTTCGCGTTTGCTATTTCGTGTTTTATTTTTTTTGTAAAAAAAGAAGACCACGGATTTTTATCATAGCCTATTTTCTCTTTCCCTTTTGAAAAAGCAGTTAACATTCCGGTACTAAAAAAACGTTGACAATTGATGACGACATCATAATTTTTTTGTCTTATTTTTTGTAGGATTGAGAATAGGTTTTTTGTTTTTTGCTTTTTCTTATTCCAAATCAAAATCTCATTTAAAAAAGGATGATTTTTAAGTAAACTTTCGTTTCCTTTTCGTAGTAAAAAATCAATAGAAGCATCAGGATAACGGTGATACAATTTCTCAATCAATGATGTTGCTAAAATAACATCACCAATAAATGCCGTTTGAATAATGAGGATTTTTTTCATAAAAGTGCTGCAAATATATCTCAAAAAAATGTACTTTGGAGAAAAGAACGCAATCTACTATGAGTCAACTTACACCCGATAATCTTTGGAAGGCCATCATTGAAGCCTTATTTGAAGATTTTATGTACTTCTTTTATGAAGATGATGCCAACCAAATTGATTTTTCTAAAGGTTATGAATTTTTGGATAATGAACTCCAGACGATCTACCCTGATTCCGAAACACCTAATCGAAGAGTAGATAAATTAGTAAAAGTTTTCCTCAAAGATGGAACAGAGGAATGGATTTTAATTCATATTGAGGTGCAAGGTTATCATGATAAAAAAATGGCTTGGAGAGCCTACTCCTATCATTACCGAATAAGTGATAAATATCAAAAACCAGTTAGTACTTTAGTGATTTTTACAGATAATAATCTGAACTTTCATCCCAAAGAATATGTTGAGAAAAGTATTGGGACAGAGGTGGTTTTTAGATTTAAAACGTATAAACTTTTAGAGCATCCACCTCAACGAAATCTTAAGAGTGATAATATTTTTGCTTACGTAATGGAGATGGCTTGGTATGGTGTCAAAAGAAATAAATTAAAAGATTCTGATCTTCTAAAACATAAAACTGCGATAGTAAAACGCTTAGCTACGAAAGGATTTTCAGATGAAAAAATATACTTTTTGATTGAGTTTATCCGTTTTTATGTTCCCTTTGAAAAACCAAAATTTATCAGTAAATTTGAAAACAACATTCGACCAATATCTAAAATTCGAGAAATTATGTCAATACGAGAATTAGTTTTAAATGCAAAAAAAGAAGAATGGAAAACAGAAGGGAAGATTGAAGGTAAAATAGAGGGCAAGATAGAGGGAAAAGATGAAACTTTAAGAATAATAAGTTTCCTTGAAGACGGAAAAACAGTTGGCTTTATTTGTGAAGAATTAAATGTTTCAGAAGATTTAGTTCAAAGTATTGCTCAATGGTTAAATTCAAGAAAATAGAAAAAAGAATCAGAGAAATTTACTTTAAAATTTAATCAAAAAATAGCCCATTGAAGTGTAAAATTCAATGGGCTATTTTCGTTTTTCAAAAAAGAAATAAAATCAATTTGAATGCATAAAAAAATAGGAAAGATCATTTTTATTTTTTTGTTTTTGCATGTGAAAAGTTTTTCACAAATCAATTGGACAGATCATTGGGGCGGACGAGTAGGTGCAACTATTCAACTTGGAAAACCAGTCAGTCGAGTAGGATTAGTTGCAAATGTTTTTTACCAATATGACTTCGGTCAAGTGAATTTAGAATGGAGAGGTTATTATAATTTTTCCAATTATGGGCCTCCCTTGAAGGGGTGGGAAAGCCAATTAACAACTGGCCTTACTTTTTCCGTAGGAGAAAAAAACGAAGAAGAGATTCCTTTTGCAATGCCATTTTTACAACAAACAAAACGTAAGTATGCCATCACTTACGCACTTCATTTTTACAAAGACCAAATTGAAACTTCTCAAAGATCAGGAACTATTGCGCTACAATTTAACCATGTTCATATTATTGTTGAAAATGATGCGTTTGGAAGCTTTCATGGAGGTGATGAATTTAGAACAGGTGCATTTTCTTTTCTATATCAGAATAATAACTGGTTGTATGAATTAAAAACGGTATTGTGGACTGGAGTCACAAGTGGAGAAGGAACGACCACTTATAAAGATACTGACTATCCATGTAGATTTGGTTATCGAGATATTTGTGGAACAAAGCATGGAAGATATTCGCATGGTATTTTAGCAGCGCAAGTTCATCGAATATTAGATTATGGGCAAGTCGTTCAACTTGGAGTAGGAATTGATTCAGAAAGAATTCGAAATTTTATTCAAAATAAAGTCATACATGACATGTACTTTTTTCCTCCCAAATGGACAAAAGTTCGAAACCTACATATACCAATGTTGGATGTTAATGGTGATGCATATACTTTTCAAAAAGACCAAAAGCTTAAACCTGCTTCTTGGTATTGGAATATTGCAATTAATGGAGGTAGATTTTATTAAATTTAATGCACTCATTTTGTATCAGAATCACTTATTTCTCGTAAACAAAGAAACGATAAAACTTAAAAAAGAAGCCATATCTAAATAATTGGTTTATAGCAGGAAAATACCCTGTTATAGCTGTTTTTTTTAAAAATCGGATTATATTACGGCAATTTTCAAGGTAACCTCAAACTTAAACCATCTCCAAACAATTTAACTACACTAAAACTAACCTCAATTCATTTCATTTAAATAATTTAGAAATGTCAAAAAAAGACAATCACAGTTCTAATAATGGAGCGCCTTTAGGAGAAATAAGTACGATTAGGGATATTTTGATGGGGCAACACATCAATGATTTTGAATCTAAATTTCAAGATCTCCAAAAGCAATTAGCAGATGTGGAAAGCAAGTTGAATCAAAAAATCAAAGAACTATCTTCGAATTCTAGTGCTTCAAATAAAGAACTCAACAAAGACATGGTTGCTCGATTTACTCAGTTGGAGAATTTGACTGACAGCCGATTTTCAAAAATGGAAAGCACAACGGATAGTCGTTTTTCAGAAATAGAAAGTTCGACTGACAATCGTTTTTCAGAATTGGAAAGCACAACGGATAGTCGTATGGGGAAACTGGAACAATCCTTAAAAGATGGCTTAGCTGATCTTCAGAATATGATGGAAGAGTCAAGTATGAATGATAAAGAAAGAATTGGCCAATTATTGATGGAAGCAGGTAAGAATTTATTAAAGTCCTAATCTTAATTGATTAGTACAATTTGAAATTTTTATTAAAAATGGATACTCAAAAGAATAAAAGAGTAGAAGATGAAGAGTTGTTGTTCCAACAACTTAAAGATATTCTTTTGGAAGAGGAGAGAGGCGAAATTCAAAAAGTTCAAGAAACAATTTATAAAAAAGAGAATCTATCAAAACAAATTTCTCCAATTGTTGAAGAGCATATTGAATTCTTGAAAAAGAATTTCCCTGACGAATTTAAGGAGGTTGTGGATAAGATGATTATGAAAAAGCTTCAAAGTTCAAAAGAAGAAATCGTAAATGCGATTTACCCTGAAGTGGGTAAAATGATTAAAAAATATGTTGGTCATCAAATCCAAATGTTAAAAGAAGGAATTGAAAACCAAATCAAAGGGACTTTTAATTCAAAAGGTTTTTGGGGAAAGATGAAGGCTAGGATGGGATGGAAAAAAACCAGCGAAGAGATTATCCAAAATTTGAACAAACCAGTAGTCGAAGAAATTTTTATAGTTCAAAAAAATTCAGGACTGCTAGCAGGAAGTGCAACTCGAAATGATATCGTAGATCAAGATGTAGTTGCAGGAATGTTAACTGCAATCAAGGCATTTGTTGAGGATGCTTTTAATAAAGGGAATGAAGATTTGGAAACGATTGAATATGGTTCGTATCGAATTTTTCTACAAAATTTTCCTTCTTGGTACATGGCGGTTGCATTAAGCGGAACACTTTCGATGAAGGAAAAAGATGAACTCTCAAATAGGATTTTAGATTTTGCAGGGAGTAAAATGCCTACTCAATTAGATGAAATTAATAGTGAATTAAATACTGACTTATCGCTAAAATTAGCGGAATATTTTATTAGTGAAGAATTAGAACAAGATTAACCTAAACTTTAATAAGCACAAACTTTAATAGATAAAAAAGATAAAATGACGAGTAAAAAAGTGATCCTAGCTGGAAGCTTTGGAGTTGGAAAGACTTCTCTTTTTAACCAGTTTATTTATAGCAAATTTGATGATAAATATCTTACGACGATCGGAGTAAAGGTAAACAAGAAAGTTGTCAAAATCGATGATAGAGAACTATCTGTATTACTTTGGGATATTGCTGGAGAAGTTTCTCAAGATAAGGTTCCTGTAACTTATTTTTTAGGTGCAAGTGGAGTAATTTATGTGTTTGACTTAAGCAGACCCACTACATTTAAAAATATTGCCGAAGATATTGAATACCTTAAAGGTATACTCAATGGTGGAGTTATTCGATTAGTAGGAAATAAAAGAGACCTTGTTACAGATGAACAATTAAGCCAAATTAAGGAAGAACTAGATATTCCTTTTGATATTGCAACAAGTGCTAAAACAGGAGAAAATGTTGAACAGTTATTTGAGGATTTAGGACGAGCATTATTAGATTAGATTTTAAATAAGAAAAAGTAGTGAGCAGTAACTTATTTTCAGATAAGCACTTTAGGCAACTTATCTTACTAAACGAGAATTTTCGATTAGTAGCTAGTGATGATATTATTTTTTCTACAGAAAAGCTTAAAGATATTTCTGTGGGGAAATGGTTTCCTTTTATTGAAAGTGTATGTGATACTTTAAAAAAAATAAAAATAAGTGATGGAGAGGTTTTATTTTCCAGAGTAGAATCTCCAGCTATATTTTTACCTGGTAGTTACGATTTTTCATTTATGAAAATAGCAATAGAAGAGGCAGAATACATTCAATGGAGTATTTATGATTATACCAAGGTTTATACTTATCTGACTAGATATCAACAACTAAAAAATGAAAAAGATATCTATAGACAAAAGCTAGAATATCAAAACAAAAAGGTCAAAAGCATAGAAGATTTGTTTTAAGAAAAAAATATTTTATTCCTCCTTAGATCTTTTTTTCCTCGAAAAGTTCCCCAAAAAATCATATCTACAAAATCTCTTGTATCAAAACTGTCATTTCTACGTTATTTTTTGTAAATTAATTAGCGATTCTTGCCTGTTTTTCACAACACCTTTTTAACTTATGTTGTTATTATAACAGTAAGGCCTTTTCATTACCAATATTATTCCTATGAAAAAAATATTTAGTTTCATTCTCACTCTTATTTTTGTTCAAACATTTCTTTCTGCACAGTCTCGACAATTTAGTAATGTAGAGAGCAAAGGGATAATATATAATAAAGAATTTACCATAGATACCCGAATTCATACTTATGGTTTTGCGGTAGCTGCTAATTGGACAAAAATTCAAACATATCACAAGTCAACCTATTTTCAACTTGAAATAGGAGAATTAAAACATCAAAAAGATTTCCGACAGAATAGTGATAATACATTTCCAAATCAAGGATCACCACAGTCTTTTATTTTAGGAAAAAGAAATAACCTTTATGTTATCAGAGGAGGTTATGGAAAAAAGAAATATATTTCTGAAAAAGCAAAAAGGAAAGGAGTTGCTATTGGACTTAATTATGAAGCTGGTGTAACACTTGGATTACTTAAGCCTTATTATCTAGATATCAAACAAACTGATCCAAATCGACCAGACCTGATTCCAACTCGTGCTGAAAAATTTAACCCAGAAAGTCCTTGTAATTTTTTAGATCCAGTTGGAAGAGTTTATGGAGCTAGTGGATTTTTTAAAGGATTAAATGAAGTGAGACCACTTCCGGGAGTACATGCAAAAGCAGGATTACATTTTGATTGGGGAGCATTTGATGAATTTGTCAAAGCAATAGAAGTAGGAGTAGCGGTAGATGTATTCTATAAAAGAGCTCCGATTTTAATCCATATCGATCAAGAGATATTGGATATTATGAGTACCAGTTGCCCTCATTTGGCACCTTTAGAAGTGGAAGCTAATCCAAATCGTCCATTTTTTATTAATCTTTATGTAACTTTGCAATTAGGAAAACGATGGTAAACTTTACGATTGTTTAGTTGTTGAATAGACTATATTGTTTTAAACGAAATCCGAAATTTTCCTTGAGAGTTTCGGATTTTGTACATTGTAGCTATGGGCCTTAGCCCGTAGAAAAAAGAAAAAAGAAAATGATAGAATTACCTATAGTAGATAAACCTGATAAAGAACCTCGCAAGAGGAAACCAGATTGGTTGCGAGTAAAACTTCCGATAGGAGAGGATTTCAAGAGAGTTCGAAAACTGGTAGATGAATATAAACTACATACCATCTGCGAAAGTGGAAGTTGCCCAAATATGGGAGAATGTTGGGGCGCAGGAACTGCCACTTTTATGATTTTGGGAAATACTTGTACACGATCTTGTTCTTTCTGCGCAGTTAAAACTGGACGACCACCTGAGTACGATGAAGACGAGCCTCGAAGAGTCGCAGAAGCAATCAAATTAATGCAAGTTAAACATGCTGTTATCACTTCAGTTAATCGAGATGAGCGAAAAGATCGTGGTGCTGAGATTTGGTATCAGACCGTAAAATTGACTAAAGAAATGTCTCCTACAACTACTATCGAAACTTTGATTCCAGATGTACGAGCTACTTGGGATGCATTGGAAAGAATGGTGGAAGGTGGTCAAGAAGTCGTTTCTCATAATATGGAAACGGTGGAAAGTCTATATCGAAAAGTTCGCCCTCAAGCAAAATATGCTCGAAGCCTTGAGCAAATCAAACGAACCAAAGAAATGGGACATCGAACTAAATCAGGTGTGATGGTTGGACTTGGTGAGACTAAAGAGGAGATGTTTAAAATCATGGATGACCTGGTGGAAAATGGTTGTGATGTTTTGACGATTGGACAATATTTACAACCGACTAAGATGCACTTGGAAGTTGCAGAATTTGTTCATCCTGATGTATTCGCTATGTATAAAGAAGTTGGTTTAGGAAAAGGATTTGACTTTGTAGAAAGTGGGCCATTGGTAAGATCAAGTTATCATGCAGAGAGGCATTTGTAATGAATAATTAATAATTTCTATAAACGTGAATGCCTTGATAGTTTTTAAAAAAAACTGTCAGGGCATTTTCATTTTCTCAAAATCTAATCTTTAAAATTCACAACAATTCGATTTCTTAATTCAACCTCAGCAGTTAAAAGTTGCCTAAAAAAATCACGATGGGAATTAAAGATTCTTCCTTTTGTTTTTCTTAAAGTAAGTTGAATAAGTTTTTTAAGTTCTTCTTTGTGATTGGAAAAATATAATTGATTAAAGGCTGCCAATAATTGGCTATTGATGGTGTTCACAATATCATCATATTTAAAGTAATCGCTTTCTTCATTTTGTAAATAGGTAACAAAATAATCATAGGAATAGTCGAATGTTGTGATTGGCATGTAGGCACTATTACCCAAGCCAATACCTATTGCTAAACGAGTTAATTTATTGAAATCAGATTTCTCAAGTATTGTAGTGTATGAAGAATTATAATCTGATAATAGAAAACTAAATTCATTTTTGACTTCAAAATATAATTCTTCAGCGCCAACCTTAATTAATCGGATTACATCCATTAAAGTAGAATCCATTATCTCTACTCCATCGAACTCTTCCCACACATGATAAAATGAATCATTATGACGTGACATATCACAAAAAAAACTCCCTCCACCTCCATCACTTCCGATATATTCTAAAGGACTAATCAAAGGATAAATTTCATATTCAGTTCGATCACTTATAGTTCCATAATAAAAATGTTCTAAACAAAAGGGTAAACAAGAAAGGAAGTAACAATTCTCTAATTGTAAATCACCCCCTCTTAAACAGGAAATAAACAATACCTTAATTAAGTTTTCACTAGGTGTAAATCCTTTTAGAGATTTGTAATTATTGAAATGATGTTCAAGTTTTGTTGCAAAATATTCAAGGATTCGCTCGGAGTCCTCAGGGAATATTTCTCTGGTTTTCATTTCTAATGATTCACTTAATGTTCGTGAGTTAGAGTTTATATTCATTGTTGTTTAAATTTTTATAAAATCAATATTACATCGGTCCTTTAGTAAAATAATATTGCAGAAATATTTTCTCACCATTCGTATCCAATCTTTCAATAGCAAAAGTCTCTTTTACTTCGCCATCATTTAATACAAATTCTTCTCCGATATTAAATGGCCCAAGTTGTTCGACTGCCATTTTTAGAGGTTGTAGTTTCGACTTGATGTCAATAGGAGGATTACTAAAAGCTGTAGTCATTTCTATTAATTCTAAAACTTTTTGAGAGACAGCTGCTGCATTATTCATGTCCAGCTCTCCTGAAGAGAAAAAATAAGAATGAGTAATTAAAACAGAATTGCATCCTTTACTTGTAATGTCCAATTTATACCCATTATCCAAATACATAACTTCTTTAGCATACCCCTGTTGCTTATTGAGGTTATATGTATATCCTTCAGGCCGATTTTTATTATCAACAGTTGGAGTAGGAGCTTTTCGATTACAATCATTATCTACCCAAAAATCTACACCACCTATTTCACTAGGCACCAAAACTTCCTTTTCCAAACTTTTAGAAATAGGAGCAGCATTTTCTTTTCGTTCAGGTGCTTTTGGAGCATTTTCACAAGAGAAAAAAATAGAAGAAAAAATAAGTAAGAAGAATCCGAAGTTTTTCATTGTTTTGTTTTTTTTAACTATTCTTTGGTAAAAAAATCAAATTTCTTAAAAAAAATGAAAAAGTAAAAATTTGTAGTTAGAGACTAGTAATTTGTTTGAGACTCTCCAGTTACCAATCATTAAATTAATTTACCTATATTTGAAAAAACAAAATACCAATCCTAGTTATGATTTTTAACTTGAGTGAAAATAATTCTATAGCTAATAAGTATTTAGCGGAATTAAGAGATGTCAATATTCAAAAAGATCGGATGCGTTTCCGTAGAAATATGGAACGAATAGGAGAGGTACTTGCCTACGAAATCAGTAAAACTTTAAATTATAAAAAAGAAGAAGTGGAGACTCCATTGGGAATCGCTTCTATTAATATGCCTTCAGATCGAGTAGTTTTAGGAACTATTTTACGAGCAGGTTTACCACTACATCAAGGTGCGTTGAATGTTTTTGATCATGCAGAGAATGCTTTTATTTCAGCTTACCGTATGCATCATAAAGATGGAACATTTGAAATCAATGTTGAATATATTTCATGTCCTAATTTAGATGATAGTGTATTGATAATGTGTGATCCGATGTTGGCGACAGGTGCTTCTATGGATTTAGCTTTAAAGGAAATTCAAAAATTTGGAACACCTAAAATGATTCATGTAATTACAGCAGTAGCTTCTACTTATGGAATTGAATATATTCGTAGATTAAATCCAAGAGCAAAACTTTGGATTGGAGCACAAGATGATGAGTTGACTGCGAGATCATATATCGTTCCTGGCTTGGGTGATGCAGGAGACCTAAGTTATGGAAGTAAAATACAAGATTGAAAAAATAGATAGACCGTTTTAATACAAGGTTTAAATAATATTTTACGAAATAATCTAAAAACATATAGAATCCATTTTTTATAACTTCAACACTTTTTTATTACCTTTCGGCTTATTTTTGATAAACTAAATCTGTGAATGTAGGATTTTGAACCAATATCTAGTTCAAAACGCTTGGATTCACTCATTTAAACATAAAAATGGACAAACTTACACCTGAGATAATATTTGGAGTTATTGCTGCATATTTTTTAGTATTGATGGCAGTTTCTTACTTTACAAGTAGGAATGCTGACAATGCTGATTTCTTTCTCGCTAATCGAAAATCACCTTGGTATTTAGTGGCATTTGGAATGATCGGAGCATCGCTTTCGGGGGTGACTTTTATTTCTCTTCCTGGGGCAGTTGGCGGCGGAGGCAACAATCAGGCTTTCTCTTATATGCAAATGGTTTTTGGGTATTTGGTAGGATATGCGGTGATTGCGTTGGTACTTTTACCACTTTATTATAAAATGAATTTGACTTCGATTTATGGCTATTTGGAAAAGCGTTTTGGATCGTGGTCCTATAAAACTGGAGCATTTTATTTTTTACTTTCTAGAATTATCGGAGCATCGCTGCGGCTATTTCTAGTAGCTATTGTTTTTCTTCAAATCGCACAAGGATTTGATATGGTTATTCCGTTTTGGGCAGTTGTGGCGGTGACGATTATGTTGATTTGGATTTATACTTTTCAAGGTGGAATTAAGACGATTGTTTGGACGGATACTTTACAGACCTTTTTTATGTTGACGGCGGTAGTGTTGACGATTTTAGCAATAGGCAATGCACTTGATAAAAATACAGGGGATTTGGTTGCAACTATTCAACAAAGCGATTACAGTCAAATGTTTTTCTTCGATAATTTTATGACCGACTCCAATAACTTTTTTAAACAATTTATCTCTGGAGCTTTAATCGCAATTGTGATGACAGGCCTCGATCAAGATATGATGCAAAAGAATTTGAGTTGTCGAACGCTTGGTGATGCTCAGAAAAATGTATTTGCATTTAGTATTGTTTTGGTTTTTGTAAATATGTTGTTTTTAGGACTCGGGGCATTACTATATATTTATGCTGCAAATGTAGGAATCGAAATTCCTGAGCGAACAGATCAATTATTTTCAACAATTGCATTAGAACACCTTTCGCCTGCTGTTGGGATTATATTTATTTTAGGATTGATTGCAGCAGCATATTCAAGTGCCGATTCTGCATTGACCGCATTGACGACTTCTTTTTGTGTTGATTTTTTAGATATGGAAAAAAATGAAAAATCAGAGCAAGAGAATAAAAAAACAAGATGGATGGTTCATATTGGCTTTTCAGTTGTTTTATTTTTGGTCATAATCCTTTCCTACTATCTAACAGACAAACCAGTTATCAATAATTTATTTAAAGCATCAGGTTATACTTATGGACCACTTCTAGGATTATTTACTTTTGGTTTATTTTCCAAAAATAGAATTCAAGATGGTTGGATGGTACCTGTGATTTGTGTAGCCGCACCATTGATTACTTACTTTTTAGAAATCAATGATTTATTTATTGGGTTCAAATTAGGGTTTTTAAATATTGCTATGAATGGTTTGTTGACATTTTTAGGATTGTTGGCAATTTCGTATTGGGAGCCTGGCATGGAAAAACTTGATGACATTTATCCATCAGAAAGAAAAAGTGATGAAAATATTTTAGATGATAAAATATAAATTCTAGAACTTATCTTTTCAGTTGATGATTCGTGATTAGGGGTTCGTTTCGAATAACAAATTCCTAATCACAAATCACCTACCACGAATAACTAATTCACCGCAATAAAAATATCAACTTCTGCATCTTCTGGATTCTGAGCTTTCTCTCCATAAACTTCATAGTCAAAAGTATAAGTTCTATCCAAACCAGATTCCCATATTTCCATCCATTTTTGCCAAACAGCACCTTGCATTAAATTTCCTTTAGCTTGAAATTTTTCTTGCTTGTCAATTGTAAAAGTCATCCCTCTCATTCCTTCGGGAATGTTTTCTAAACTACTTACTTTACATCCTAGAAGTGTGGTGTATGGCTTATTATGATCTCCTTCATATTCTGTATAAATACAAAAAGTCTCCGTACTGATTTTATTAGAAATCTTCTCTGCGATGTTTTCTGCCATAAATTTTTGCCAAAGATTAGGAATGTCTTGTCCTGCTTTTCCATCTACATTACTTGTTCTTACGTCGATTCCGATGATGTGAAATGATTCTGATGTTGTACTCATTTTTTTGAAATTTTAAAGGTTAACTAATTGATGAATACAAATTTAAAAGGGAAGAGTGACAGCCTTATGGCAAGGGTATGAGGAATGAAGTGAAAAAGATTTATAATCAAAGACTTAGAGCCCTCACCTCAATTTTAAATTCCAAGCCTTCTTACATCAAATTACAGAATTATGACATTAAATTTCCAAACTTGGAATACTTTTGTAGTGAATAACTATGTTCAAAAAAAGTATGCTCAATAATTTCAAAATAATAACCATCACGCACAAAAATGTGCCACTCAAAGCTTTGAGTCAATTTATAGTTCCCTCTGTTGATGAGACAGAATTGGAAGCGAAATTGAATGAATTGAAGACTCAATTTGAGATTGAAGAGATGATGTACCTAGCGACATGTAATCGAGTGATGTATTTTTTCTTTACAGAGCAGCATATTGAACCTACTTTTGTTTCCAATTTATTGGGACAAGCCAATCCAAATTTCCAACCTAGTCTTATTGAAGATTTCGAAAATACCATCAATTTATGGGAAGGGCAAGATGCATTGGAGCACTTGTTAGAAGTAGCGGCTTCGATTGATTCGATGGTGGTAGGAGAACGTGAAATTTTGCGACAGTTGCGGACGGCTTTTGAACAATGTAACAACTGGAAATTAACTGATGACCATATTCGAATGGCGATGAAACTTTCAGTTGAAACCGCTAAAAAAGTATATTCAAAAACTCGAATTGGAGAAAAGCCAATTTCTGTCGTTTCTTTAGCGATTCAAAAATTACTGCAAGCTCAATTTCCAAAAGAAGGAAAACTACTTTTGATAGGAGCAGGGCAAACGAATCTTTTGGTTACCAAGTTTTTGAAAAAACATGAATTTCAAAATGTAACAGTTTTTAATCGAAGCATTGGCAAAGCGAAATCTTTGGCAAATATGGTAGGCGGTGAAGGATTTCTTTTGGAAAAATTAGAAACTTATTCAGAAGGTTTTGATGGAATTATTATTTGCACAGGTTCTGATACAGCATTGTTAAATGATGAATTATATGCAAAACTTTTGCAGGGCGATACCGCTAAAAAATTAATTATTGATTTGGCGATTCCTAATAATGTTGAAAAATCAGTAGTTGAAAATTTCGATGTGAATTATATCGAAATCGAAAATTTAAAAAACTTAGCAAAGGAAAATATGGCTTTTCGTCAAAACGAAATTTCTAAAGCCAAAGAAATTATTTCTGAAAAATTAATAGAGTTTCATAAAATACATCGACAACGTCAAATTGAAAAAGCGATGCGGCATGTCCCTCAACAAATCAAAGCGGTCAAAGCACATGCAATGAATGAGGTGTTTAAAAAAGATTTAGAAAAATTGGATGAAGATGCTCTTGAAGTTTTAGAGCGAGTGATGAATTATATGGAAAGAAGATGTATCAGTATTCCGATGAAAGCAGCGAAGGATTCGGTGTAGTAATTTTTAAAATAAAAAAAGGGTACAAAAGAAACTAAAGCTTTTGTACCCTTTTTTTTTAATTACTTTGTAGAAACACTCCCATCCATCACTTCACCTACCGCTACAATTTTTAAAAATTTCTTATCTGATTTTAATTCGGTTTTTGATAGAGGAGGTTTTTGATAATATTTTTCTAGAACATCCGCATGATCAGTATTTAAAAAACGAACTACCTTGCCTCGAATATATCCTCGATTTCCATTTGCAGATTGTACATATAAATAAGGTGAAATTTTCTTGACCCCATTTTGCATAAATATTTTTTCAAAGTGTTTGATGATGACAAATGGAACATTAGGACTCAACTCTTCTATTTTTTCAGATAGAAATGAAGGTTCAGATTTTAAGAAAATCTTGGAATTAGTGACGATGCCTTTGAATGCATTTCGGTTTTCTTTATAAAATTGTTCAAAGCGTTTTTTTCGTTTATCCCAAGCATAGGTGTAAGTGACAAATTCAATGCATCTTTCCTGTGTTTGACTTCGAATATCAAACTTATATGGTAAGCTAAATTTTTGACAATTTACATAATCCACAAATTCAATTCGAATGCTTTGAGGACTTGCTTCTATGGATTTAAACATGGCAGGAGATATCAAATCATCATCATAAGTTAAAGTCATCCGTTCATCTAAAACTTTTCGAAGCGTACCAGATTGAATAGAGAAAACTTCGAATATTCTATTTTCTAAATCACTTGAGGTTGTATAACTTTTAGTTTGGATTAAAAATTCAGGTGTTCCATCATTTGTCAAATCTTTTGTTTGTATCAATTGAACTTCCGTTCGGCCCATCGCACTTTGACTTTCATAATTGATGTGAACCGATTGCCCATGTTCGTTGGTGATGACAAGATAATACTCATGATAACTGGGATTTAAAAAATCATTATCATGCAAATTGTCTCGACCTTCAACAGCAGCAATCCACATTACAGATTTTTCAAAACCATTATTTAATTCAATTTTTTCTTTTTGGTAAGGTTTTAAAAGAGGATTAATTTTTTCGTCATTTAAAATTACCGCAATCCCATCTCCAAAAATCCATCCTTCTTGACCAGCCAATGTACGGACTCGATACCATTTGAATTTTTGATTTTGCGCATCATCCAAATGTTCCAATACAGACTCTTCCAATATTTCTAACAATACTCCTTCGGAAAACCGAATATTGGATTGGTCAAAATAATTACTATCAGGGTACATCGTCACTCCATTCAAAACCGTTGCAACTCGACTCTTGAAAATCAAATCAGAACCTTTCACATTAAAAGATACTGTTAGAAATAATACCAGCCATAAAAATCTAAAAATCATGTTTTCTGATTTGTTTTTTTTAAAATATTCAAGGGACTCAGTAAGGTTGGTTATAATCGTGATAGGTTGTTAAGAAGACTTTTGTCAAACAAAATTAAACAAAATCCATGCTATTTATAATAAAATTGGCAACTTTGAAAGTGTTTTGGCTTTTTCGCCAAGGCTGCAAGCATTTTGATTTTTTCCAAAACTTAAATAAAACGAACTATGAATAACCTTTATTTCTTTTCAATTTGCCTTATGTTGATCTTTGTTTTTTCTCAAAACAATATATTTGCGCAGCGTGATTTTTCAAAAGTAGAAATCAAAACAGAACAAATTTCAGATAATATTTATATGCTAGTTGGGAGTGGAGGGAACATAGGAGTATGTGTGGGAGAAGATGGTGTATTTATGATTGATAGTCAGTTTGGGCCATTGAGTGAAAAAATATCAAAGGCAATTTCAGCTCTCAGTACTAAATCGATCAAAGTGCTTTTTAATACACATTGGCATGGAGATCATACAGGAGGAAATGAGAATTTTGGAAAAAAAGATGCCATGATTGTGGCGCATGATAATGTAAAAGCAAGAATGAGTACCGAACAAAAACGTCCATTTAGAAAAGCTACTCCTGCTGCACCTAAAGTAGCACAACCCGTAATTACATTTAATGATCAAATGTCTTTTCATTTGAATGGAGAAGATATTTTAGTGTATCATTTTCATCATGGGCATACGGACGGAGATGCGATTGTATATTTTCCCAAGAGTAATGTTATACATATGGGGGATACTTATTTTAAAGGAAGATATCCATATATTGATTTAGGTTCAGGTGGAGATGTGGAAGGCGTTTTAAAAACGATTAATGAAGTACTATTCTTAGCTGATGAGGATACTAAAATAATTCCGGGTCATGGGGCTTTATCCAATAAAGAAGAATTAATGGAGTATCGAGAAGTCATCACTATATGTAGAGACAGGGTGAAAAAAGCAATTGCTTCAGAGATGACTTTGGAAGAAATTAAAGCATCGAATTTGACGAAGGAATATGATGAAGACTGGGGAAGTGGTTTTATTAATCCAGAGAAGTTTGTTGAAATTTTATATTCAGATTTGACGAAGGAAGAGTAGGTTGATTTAATATGACTTGAAATTGTTTTATTTAGTTTGGGATAGTAAGTCAACTACCCCAAACTAAATAAAACAATTTACCAAATTTTAGAATTCCATTTTAGGTGCTTTCTTTTTAAGAGGCTGTCCTTTTCTCATTCGAAAATCTTTAACCTTTCCAATATTTACAGAAAGTGTAACTCCTCCAAAGAAATATAAATCATTATTGCTAGAGTCACCTCTTTCCATTCCTGTAGGATCTTCTAAAAGGTCAGGATCGAATTCTAATTTTCGATAAGAAAGCGCAGCAGCAAATTCTCCTTTGTCTTCTGCCAAAACTTTTAGATCAGGATATTTTGTACTTACATCATCTAAGTAGTCCGTAAGAGTATATCGGATTCCTAATTCCAAACCAATATTTGCTTTCTCATTAATATTAAATTTTACACCAAGCCCAGCAGGGATTCCAATTGTGAATTGTTGGTATGGAGCATCATAACCAGGAAGTCCTTGACCTTCAGTTCCTAGTGGCTGTAAATCAAACCATTGCCCATTTAATTCTGCTTGCGGATTAAAATAAACTCCAGAAATTCCTGCAAAAACATATGGCGTCGTAACATGGTCTTTGGACGCAATATTATAATTGATAAAGTTATACTCGGCCGTAATTCCTATTTCGTATAGGTCAGTTTGAAAACTTAAATTTCTAGCTCTATTGCCTTTTGTAATCTGCGCATGGTGGTCAGAACCTTTTAGTAGTCCTTTATAAAAATGTCCTTTGACTGCAAAATGTCCTGTAAAATTATACCTTCCAAATGCTCCAAATGCAGGAGCATATTCTGACGCCTCCATAAAGTTAGGCGTTAAATCTCCTTGATAATTGGAGACACCAGCAAAAATACCTGCTTCAAAATATTGAGCAGAAAGACAAGTATGGAGAAAAAATGAAAGCGTTAGAATTGAGAATATTTTTTTCATAACTACGTCGGTATTAATAAAGTATGAATATTTTTTTTGAAAAATATGCTAACTTTCGTGTGTGATTTAATATAAAAAATAGGGAATTATCAACTCATTCTGTAATTCTAAAACCATGCTTAAAATTTTATCTGCTTGATGAAAAATACAATTAGTGTGACAGGTTATATTGTTTTTTGATTTTGATTTATTTTTCAATTCAACATATATTGTTTGTCGTAATACCATTTTTTTGTACCGAAAAATCAACTATAAATTCCTATTTTGTCCATTATTTCCTAAACAACCACATACTATAAATGCTCATAAAAACATATGCTAGCCACGTAGAAGGGGTGGAAGCACAGACCATAACCGTAGAAGTAAATGCTGGCGGCCCCGCTGGCGATGGTAAAGATTTCTTGAATATGGTTGGCCTACCAGATAGTGCAGTCAAAGAAGGATTTGCTCGAATCCAAGCTGCTATTTCTAATATTAAGATGCGTTTGCCGAGAGTCAAGTTTGTTGTGAATCTTGCCCCTGCTGATTTACGAAAAGAAGGTTCTGCCTATGATTTGCCGATTGCCGTTGGCTTGCTGGCGAGTACTGCTCAAATGGGATCAGAGGATATTGAGAAATATGTATTTATGGGAGAACTTTCATTGGATGGCGGATTGCGTCCCATCAAAGGAGCTTTGCCAATTGCGATTCAGGCGAGGAAGGAAGGATTTAAAGGGTTGATTTTACCCAAACAAAATGCAAGAGAAGCTGCAATTGTCAATAACCTTGAAGTGCATGGAATTGAAAATCTTCGAGAGGTCGTTGATTTTTTTGATAAAAAAATAACACTTACACAAACGATAGTAGATACCCGTTCTATTTTTGCAGACACTCAAAATATTTATTCCGTAGATTTTTCTGATGTCAAAGGACAAGAGAATATAAAACGTGCATTGGAATTGGCAGCAGCAGGTGGGCACAATGTAATTTTGATTGGACCTCCCGGTGCAGGTAAAACTATGCTGGCAAGAAGATTACCTACGATACTTCCCCCTTTGAATTTACATGAGGCATTGGAGACAACTAAAATTCATTCTGTTTCAGGAACACTTCCTGCAGGTTCAGCTTTGGTTTCTACTCGTCCATTTCGATCACCTCATCATACGATTAGTGATGTTGCTTTGGTAGGAGGTGGATCTAATCCTATGCCTGGAGAAATTTCTTTGGCACATAATGGAGTACTTTTTTTAGATGAGCTGCCTGAGTTTAAGCGAACTGTCTTGGAGGTGATGCGACAACCGATGGAGGAACGAAAAGTTACTATTTCGAGAGCAAGAGTTACAGTT
This sequence comes from Caprella mutica, assembly GCA_947561585.1. Taxonomy (NCBI): domain Eukaryota; kingdom Metazoa; phylum Arthropoda; class Malacostraca; order Amphipoda; family Caprellidae; genus Caprella; species Caprella mutica. Next base: position 2,484,675 of record CANNZV010000010.1, read on the forward strand.
GATTATCCTGCAAGTTTTATGTTAGTCGCAAGCATGAATCCTTGCCCATGTGGATTTTATAATCATCCTGAAAAAGATTGTGTGTGTAGTCCAGGTGTAGTGAAAAGATATTTGAATAAAATTTCGGGACCACTTTTAGATCGAATTGATTTGCATGTAGAAGTGACGCCTGTGAGTTATGATGAGTTAGCTGATTACACGCCTTCAAAAGAAAATAGTGAAAGTATTGTTACAAGAGTGATTGAAGCGAGGAAAATTCAGACAGAACGATTTAAAGATTACAAAGATATTCATAGTAATGCACAAATGCCGAGCCGATTGGTACGAGAAGTTTGCCAATTGAATAAACCCGGAATTACATTGTTAAAAACTGCGATGGAAAAATTGCAATTGTCGGCTAGGGCGTATGATCGGATATTGAAAGTCGCTCGAACGGGAGCAGACTTGGCAGGGAGTGAGGATATTAAAATTGAGCATTTGGCGGAGGCTATTCAGTATCGGAGTTTGGATCGAGAGGGGTGGGCGGGGTAAAAGTTAATTAGTTTTAAATTGTTGATAATCAGTTGTTTGCAATATGGTTAGCTTTATGTGACAAGCCACTTACATTTAGTAATGCAAGTGGTTTTATTGTTTCTATCTATAGAGCCAGGGGTTGAATAATTTTAAATATCACTTGGAAAAGTATTGCTAGCCATTTCGCTTTTTAACTCTCATTCTTCTCATCTTCACAGATAGAATTAGCGAGGCGGACATAATAAATAGATAAAGTTTAAAAAATTATTTACCTTCAAAATAAAAAAAAGGAAAATAACTTAATGCAAAATTCGGTGACTATACTTATCGTAGAAGACAATATGATTATTGGGGCAAAAATTTCAATGTTACTTGAAAGCCTTGGTTATGAAGTAGCAGGATTGATTCCTAGAGCAGAAGATGCATTGTTGTTTTTAAAAGAGAACACACCTGATATTTTATTATTAGATATAAAATTAAAAGGGGAAATGGATGGAATAGAATTAGCTAAAGCGATACAACTCGAACAAAATATTCCTATCATTTTTTTGACTTCCAATACAGATGAAGCGACTTTTAATCGTGCAAAAAAAACAAGCCCATATGCATTTATTTCTAAGCCCTATAAAAAATTAGACTTACAACGAGCTATAGAATTAACATTGAGTTTGATGCCAAATGCTCAAGGAACGTCTGATAAAAACTCATCCGACATGGTGTCCCCTTTCATTTTAAATGATAGAATTTTTGTCCGACATAAAGAAAGGATGGTCAAAATTTTTTTTCAAGATATTTTATATATCGAAGCGGAAAGAAATTATGCTCGAATTTTTACTAAAGAAAAAGAATACCTTTTGTCGATAACGCTTAAAATAATTGAAGAAAAATTACAAAACAATCATTTTCTTCGAGTCCATCGTTCTTACATTATCAATCTCTTGCAACTAGACGAAGTGGGCGAACGATTTATCATTATTGGTAAAAAAACGATTCCTTATAGTGCTGCTCAAAAAGAAGAATTAATGAAGCGATTAAAGAAGTTGTAATTATTGTTTATGGACAAGACTATTCATTAAACTTTAAAACGCAACTCTGTAAACATACCATTGGTAGAATCAATATTTAGAATACCACCCAATTGTTTTGTCAGCAAATTTATTAATTGAGTTCCAAAACCTGACTTTGTGATTTTATTGTTATGCATGATACCAATTCCATTATCTTTTATCGAAAAACTAAATTCTGTTTGGGCTAGTTTTTTCAAACTCACATTTATTTTTCCTTTTTTGTTTTTTGGAAAAGCATATTTAAACGAATTGGTTAATAATTCATTTGCAATTAAACCTAGAGGAATAGCATTATCTACATCCATTTCGATTTTTTCCATTTCGTAATCAATTTCAATTTGCTCTGTATCTATTCCAAAAGTATCCATGATATTCTCAATCAAGTTTTGAAAATATTCTTTCATTTCAACGGCTGCAAGATTTTCTCCTTGATATAATTTTTGGTGAATCAATGACATCGAATGAACTCGGTTTTGACTTTGCTCGACAGCTGCCAAAACTTTAGGATCATCAGAGTGAGCAGTCTGCAAGAGGAGTAAGCTAGAGATGGTTTCCAAATTATTTTTTACACGATGATGGATTTCTTTTAATAGAAGTTCGTTTTGCTCATTCTTTTTTTCCAATAAAGCATTCGTTTTTTTATTTCTTCTAAAATTTAAAAATAGCGTTCCCAGTAATAAAGTTAACAAAGCAGCTAGCCCAATCCATAGCCATTGAATTTGTTTTTGTTGGGAAATAATAGCGACTTGTGTTGCAATAGTTTCGTCTTTTTTTGCGGTTTCATATTTTACAAATAAGGCTTCTTCTAATGTCTGTATTTTGTTGTTTAAAAGGGATTGCTCAATACTATCTGCTAAAATTTTATGCCGATAAGCTTTTTCGAAATTTCCTAATCCTTCATAGCAATTTGCCAATTCCTTATGTCGCCTATCCAATAAATAGGGTACGTCAAAATCTGTCGAAAACTTCAACCCTTTTAAAAAAAATGGAAGAGCTTTGTTATAAAATTTCTGTTTTTGATATACTCGACCAATATTATCAGCATAGCCATTAGCATGTTCTTGTCCAAACAATTTCAATGCACCACGATAGGCAAACTCATAATCTGATAAAGCTTTTTCATATTGATGAGTAGCCAAATAGGCATCTGCTCTTCGGTTATGTGCTTTCATCAAACCATTGCTTTCATCATCAGCCGCCCGAAATAAGGCAATAGTTTCATTGCTCATCTCAAAGATTTTATCATAATCCTTATTCAACAAATGAGCATGCATCGCAGTCAATTGTAAATAACGTAAATCTTCTAAGTCTAACTTCTTGGCTAATTCAATTCCTTTATTGGCATAGTGGACTGCTTGAATGGTATCCTTGGTATCAATGAAAATACTGGAAAGGCTAATAAAAGCATCTGCTAAAGCTGCATCATCATTTAACTTTTCAAAAATTGCAATTGCTTTAAAAATAGCAACTTCAGCTTCAGGAAGTTGATGTAAATCTGTATAGTCAGTTGCTAAATATTTATAGATCTGACCTATTTTGGCTTGGTCATTTAGTAACTCATATTGTTCCAAAGTCTTTAATCCATAATGAATGGCAGAATCATTTTCGAATGTACCGTAATTATAGGAATGCCAAGTGGAAAGGTTTTCATAAGCAAGTGCCAATTGTCTAGTTGATTCGGAAACTTTTGCTTTCTCAAAAGCAAGATGCGCATATTCAAAAGATATATTAGCCTCTTCATAAACTCTTACATGATTTCCTACCCAAGTTTGTAAAGAATCAAGATTGTTAATTATTTCAGGAGAGGGTTGGGCGAGGGTAAGAGGTAGCTCAATGAGCAAAAAAAATATAAAACAAAAAAGCTTCAAGCTAGGAATAATCTTCTGTAACATTATGTCTGTTTTCTTAGGTCATTAAATTCGTCTGAATCAAAATTTTAGATAAGTGCTAGGTATCAGACCTATAAATATAACAAATTTGCTTTGATAAGTGAAACCTATCCTTCGGACAAAATACCTCCTCCTTCGTCCTCAAAATTTATGAAATCCACTTCTGAAATTATTCTTTTGTACTATCATTTTAGTTTGAAGACTATCTTATTTTTTTAACCTTAAAAAATTGCTTTATGAAAATCACCCTCAAATTAATCGGATTCGTATTATTTATTTTTTTATTGATTACTGCTTGCAACAAAGATGATGACGAAATACAAGCCATAGAATTGGAAGATGGTTTTAGAGTTGTTCGATTAGTAGGTACAGCTGTTGGTGAAACACGTTCGGTCCCTGATATAGATGGCGACGGGCAGAGCGATATAGGCAACTGTTTTGACTTGACACTCTACGATGCGAATACTGGAAAAGAATTGGGAACAGGTACAGACTGCTTGTCTAATGTCACAGAAGTAGGTGATGGTTTAGCATTGGTGGGAACTGCCTATTTTAATTTTGAAGATGGAACGATAGTGACTAGAGGCTTGACAAGTGTACAACCCAAAACACATGGTTCCTCTTCTATCACACATATAACTGGAGCTATTCCAACTAATGAAAGTCAAGATATTATTATGGGTACTGGAGAATTCGAAGGCTTGCAAGGAGGTGTACGTTTGTCTGGTGCTGTAGATATGTCAAAGGTTGCGAGTGATAACGAAATCACTTTTAATTGTGTTTTTATAATTCCTGCAAAATTTAATCCCGATGAAGTTGACCCAAAAAGAAAAGTCTTAAGACTACATGGAACAGCAGTCGGAGAAACTCGAACTCAAGATTTGGATAATGATGGAATCATGGAAGAAGCAAATTGTTTTGACCTTGATTTATTTGATGTTCGTTCTGGAAAAAAAATAGGAACAGCAACAGATTGTTTGTCCAACATCAATGAAGCAGGAGAAGGTTTAGCATTGACAGGGACGACTATTTTTAATCTACCTGATGGACAATTCATTTCAAGAGGCTTAACTTCTGTACTTCCTAAAACACATGGCTCCGAAGACAAAACCCATATCACAGGTGCAATTCCAGATATTGGAGATAATGATATTATTGCTGGAGACAATGCTTATGTCAATAAAAGAGGAAGTGTTCGACTTTCTGGTGCCGTCGATATGTCAAAGGTGATGTCTGATAATCAAATCTCATTTGATTGTTTGTTTCTAGTAGAATTGGAATAAGAAAGATTATTTGATTGCTGGCGAATAGAGTGGATTCAACATCTATTCGCCAACAATTAAATAGTTTTTAACTACCTCTCAAAAATTCAAAAAACCACTCTTTTCCACAGATCGATTTTTTCCAAAAAAATAAATAGCACTTGGTCTTGTCTCTTAGCAAGCTGAAAACTCTATTTAACTAACATTTTCTTTAACCCTTTTTTTTAAATAATTTATCATGGAAAAACAAACTACAAATCCTTTTTTTAGAAATATTAAAAACTGGTTTTCGGTATTTCTATTTTTCTTATTTGCTTCCATCTCACTTTTGTCAGCACAATGCCCATCGGGAAATATCATTTTAACCACTCAAGCAGAAGTAAATGCCATTCCTGCAAATTGTACTATCATCAATGGAGATTTAATCATCGATGATGGAGCAATAATTTCTATTTTTGACCTCACCCCATTATCAGCTTTGACTGAAGTAACTGGGGATGTCATTTTTCAAAATCTAATCACTTCAACTACTGTGTTTGATGGTTTAGAAAATTTGCAAACTATTGGAGGGAGTTTGACTTTTGATAATATGCCCGGTCCTCCAGCATTTTTATTTTCACAAGCATTTAGTGGCTTGAATACAGTCGGAGGAGATTTCACCATTAACAATGCTAATTTTAGTACGCTAGATGGGTTTTCTAATTTGCAAAGTATAAATGGTCATTTGACCTTGACTAATATTCAACAGTTATCGTCAGGAGGATTAGACCCTTTAACGAATTTGCAAGGCATCACTCAACTAACCGTTACAGATAATCCATTCCTTTCTGTTTGTAATATCCAAAGTTTTTGTGATGCTTTAGCGGATACAAATGTGCCTGTTCTTTTTTCTAATAATGGCGTTTCTGTAGGCTGTAATTCAAATCAAGAAGTCGAAGCTGCCTGTTTCCCATGCCCTACAGGAGATGTAACCGTAACTACTCAAGCAGAAGTAAATGCTTTAGCAAGTTGTACTACTCTTTCAGGTAATTTAACTATCGGAACAATTGGCACCTCCTCCAATATTACAGATTTAACACCTTTGCAAAATATCACTTCGATTGATGGAAATTTATATATATATGAAAATCCGAATTTAAATTCATTAAATGGTTTGCAAAATATTTCAAGTATTGGCAGCGACCTAATCATCACACTAAATGGAATAACTGATTTGGATGATTTGTCGAACCTAACTACTATCAATGGTGAATTAATTATTTCGGGAAACGGAGCCTTGACAGATATTTCAGGTATTACAAACCTTACTGGTATCCAAGATTTATTACAAATCAATTTCAATTTTGCTTTAAGCGATTGTGCGGTACAAAGTGTCTGTGATTATTTAGATACCTCTGGAGCAAGGCTCATTGGAAACAATACAGGAAATTGTAATAGCGAAACTAGTATCCAAACTATTTGTAATAGTATGGGATGTCCAACAGGAAATGTTGGATTTTCCACACAAGCGGAGATTGATGCTTTCCCTCCAGGTTGTACAGTGATAAATGGAAATTTACTAATAGTGACTGTAAATGATATTACTAATTTTTCTGCTCTTTCGAATATTGTAGAAATTACTGGGGATTTGAGTTTTTCTGACAATCCCTCAATTGTCAATTTAACTGGATTTGAAAACCTTACAACGATAGGAGGGGGCCTACTATTTTCTGGAAACCAAAACCTTCAAAGTATAAATGGATTTAATGCTTTGCAAACTATAGGTTCGGGGTTAAGTGTAAATGGTAATTTAAATCTACAAAGTATCAATGGTTTTGCCACTTTAAATAATATCAACAGTACACTACTTATCAATGACAACCTTCTACTTACCGATATTTCAGCTTTTGAAAATGTTACAGGTATTTCTTCAGTAATTATCAATAATAACACACTTTTAAGTTCTTGTTCCATTCAAAGTATTTGTAATCATTTGAGTGCTGGAGGAACTAGTTCTATCTCTAATAATGCTACAAATTGCAATACTGCTCAAGAGATTATTGATAACTGTGTACCCTCTTGTCCATTGGGAGATGTCTTTTTAATGACCCAAGCAGAGGTAGATGCCTTTCCCTCATTTTGCAATAGTATTACTGGAAATTTAACTATCGGTGGAGGTTCCTTAACTGATATTGTTGACCTTTCTAATTTATCAAATATCACAATGATTGGTGGCGATTTAAATGTTGGGAATACATTGTTATCAAATCTGACAGGTTTAGAAGGGTTGATGAGTGTAGGTGGAAATGTAACCATTGGAGTGAACCCAAACTTGACTAATCTAAACGGACTCACGAATCTTGCTACGATGAATGGAACCTTAATCGTTTCAGCAAATCCTGTCTTGGCTGATATATCAGGTTTAGAAAATTTGATGGGTTTTAATACTCTTTTTATTCAAAATAATAATATGTTGAACGATTGCGCCATTGCAAGTATCTGTAGTCATTTGGATGCCAATGGGTCTGCAACTATCTCTGGAAATACGGGGGAGTGTACTACACAAGCAGATGTGCTTACAGCATGCAACCCTGACCCTTATTGTTCTGCTTCTGGCTTATCAACGCAGTACGAATGGATAGAAAGTATTTCAGTTAATAACAATACAAATACATCTGGCAATGATGGTGGATATGGTAATTATACGAATATTGTAATTCCTATTTCTACTGGTTCAAATACGATTCATTTGACTCCAGAGTTTTCAGGAAGTCCATATTGGGAATACTGGTGTGTATTTATTGACTTGAATCAAAATGGTACTTTCGAAACGAACGAAGTAGTTTTTGATAAAAAATCGAAATATGCAATTAATAGCACTTTTACCATTCCAAATTCAGCAATGATAGGTCAGACTCGAATGAGAATTGCTATGAGATATGGCACTTGGCCTCAAGCATGTGGAGATTTCCCAGACGGAGAAGTTGAAGATTATACAGTTGATATTTCGCAAAGTGTAAACCAATATTGTAGTAGTCAAGGAAATTCTACAGCCTATGAATATATTAAAAAAGTCAGACTAAAAGACATCAATAATTTTTCAGGAAATAACAATGGTTATGCAGATTTCACTAATCATAGTACAGAACTGTATCAAGGTCAAACAAAAACGATTGTTTTAAAACCTGGTTTCGTTAATAATTCTACAAGAGAATATTGGAGAGTCTGGGTGGATTGGAATCAAGATGGAGATTTTTTAGATTGGGGCGAAAAAGAAGTTCAAGCCAATGGTTGGAGAAATATTTGGAAAAATATAAGTGTTCCAAACAATGCAGCACTTGGCGCAACACGTATGAGAGTCAGTATGAAATGGGGAGGATACCCATCTTCTTGTCAAACTTTCGACTATGGAGAAGTAGAGGATTATACTATCATTGTAAGAAGTACTCAAAATCTTACTGCTCCCAATTCTGATGAATTAAAATTAATCGCTACTAAAATAACAAATGAGGTTCAACTCAATTGGATAAACAATACTGGTTATAAAAATGATTATTTTGTAATAGAAAAATCTATGGATGGAAGAGTGTTCTCACCTATTGCTGAGAAAGAAAACCAAAGCGGTAGTGATGAAATGAAAGTTTATTCAACAACAGATACTCAACCCAATGAAGGTATTAATCATTATCGTATTAAATTAATTTTAGATAATGGTGAAGTGCTTTATAGCGATATACAATCTACTGAATTGGACCATGATCCAAGTCTGATTAGTCTTTATCCAAATCCCGCAGTAGACGAAGTATTTATCAATCTAAAAGAATACCAAGGCAAGAATGCAAATATTATGTTATCAAATGATTTTGGACAAATCTTGTTTCAAACTAATTTGAAAAATGTCAATGAATCAACTTTTAAAATTCCTCTTTCAGAATTTAAACCTGGACATTATATAGTCAGTATTAAAGTTGATGGCAAACGACGAATCAATAAACCTTTGGTTCTGGTAAGATTGTAAATTTATTTTGATCCTAAAATAAATGCCTTTAAATTTTACCCATTCCTTTTGATAAATAAAACACATCAAGTCTCCGTCTGGTGTGTTTTATTTATCAATTTAAAGAATTCATAGCAATGCACAAATACTGAGCCGATTAGTTCGAGAAGTTTGCCAATTGAATAAACCCGGAATTACATTGTTAAAAACTGCGATGGAAAAATTGCAATTGTCGGCTAGAGCTTATGATCGGATATTGAAAGTGGCTCGAACTGGGGCAGACTTGGCAGGGAGTGAGGATATTAAAATTGAGCACTTGGCGGAGGCTATTCAGTATCGGAGTTTGGATCGAGAGGGGTGGGCGGGGTGATTACTCCCAGAAATGAAAATTATTAAAATAAACTCAATTAATATCTTCACTTTTTAATGACTACATGAATTCATGTAGTCATTAAAGCATATACACACTAAATAAAACCTCTTGGCAGGATTAGTATTAATTTTTTTTGACTAAGGTTTAAAATTATCATAACTTCTATCATTTTATTCGAACTCTCTAAAGTTTCATTTATTGATATTCTTCTTCCCTCTTAAAATTTTTATAAAATGATAAATATTGGCTTGATAGAAGATGAACCAATGATTCTAAATCACTATAAAGAATATTTTAAAAAATCATTAAAATTCAATTGTATTCTTGCAGTAGATTCTGTCGAAAAATTCCTTCAATTTTACCGCCCATTTCAATCCTTTGATATTGTTTTAATAGACATAGGATTACCAGGGATGTCTGGTATTGATGGACTTAGAATATTAAGAAAAAAGATTCCAGCTGCAGAACTAGTAGTTTTGACTGTTCATCAAGATAATGACAAAATTTTCAGAGCATTAAGAGCTGGAGCAAGTGGCTATCTTTTAAAATCTATTGATGAAAAAAAATTGGAACAAAAATTAGAAGCCCAAGTCAAAGGGGAATCTGCAATTTCTCCACCCATAGCGAGAAGGATGATTGAATATTTTAACCCACCAAAACAAATCCGCTTTTTGTCAAAAAAGATGGAACTTCCAGATAAAGAATATCAAATCATCAAATTATTAATTGAAGGATTTTCTTACCAAAAAATAGCTGACGAATTGGAACTTGGAATCAATGGAGTGCGCTACCATATTAAAAATATTTATCAAAAACTGCATGTTCATTCCAAAGCAGAAATATTAAAAAGATATGATAGTGGTGAGCTGAAAATTGATTACAATGATGAGCCAATTTAAGATTAGAGTTTTATGAAAAATGTATTCATTTTTTTATTTATAGTTTTAGGAGGGATTTGTAACAATGTATTTTCGCAAATCAATATTGATAGCTTGGAGAACAACTTACAGAGTTTGACGAGTAGTAATATTGAAAAATTTCAGACTAGTGTTCAAATCTTTAATTTTTATTTTTCAGATTCAGGAGACAAATCAAAGGCAGCTGAAATAGGAGAGGAAAGCTTGATGTTTGCCAAAGCCACAAAGAATACCGACCACATTGTCCTTGCATTATTTCAGTTGTTTCAGGTCTATGAAATGACAGGACAATTAGATAAAGGATTTTTTTATCTAAAAGAACTTCAAAAATTAGGGACTCATCATTTAACCACCAATCAGCATAAAGAATTTTTATTTCTTGAAGGAGATATTTATTTTCGTATGAACTCTTTTTTAAAAGCTCAAAAGGTTCTTTATGAATTAATTGAACTTGCTAAAAATAGTTCTGATTTGGAAATGGAACGAAAAGGCAACTTTGTATTAGGACATATTTATTATGAAATGGGTGATATTGATAAAGCCATTCAACATTATAATAGGATTAATGAGATAGAGGAAAAAAGTGGAAATAAAATTGGTAATTGTTCTGCTCAAAGTGCTTTGACAGGAGCATATATGGAAAAAGGACTTTATGAACAAGCATCAAAACATGCTGACTCAACTTACCAAATTGGCCTACAAATAAAAAGTAAACATTGTCAAATTGATGGGTTAAGGTTTAAGTCTGCCATATTACTTGACGAGGGTGAAATTCAAGAAGCAAAGGAATTCTTAACTCAAGCAAAAGCATTAAATGAATCGTCAGTAAAAGATTTATTCTTTTATACAGTTTTAATGGAACTCGAATCTGAGATCTTACAAAAAGAAGGCGACTATAAAAAAGCGTTCGAATCTTATCAAAACTTAAATGGTTTTATTGAACAAAATGGTATGTATGAGTTTCGTCTTTCTATATATAATCGTCTAAGAGAATGCTCTGCAAAATTAAAAGATTATGAAACTGCACTCTTTTATCAAGATAAAATTTCTAGCATTAATGATAGTATTTATACAGAGCAGAATGCTGCACAATTTCAATTTAATCAAGTCGAATTTGAAACTGCTCAAAAGCAATATGAAAACGAATTGTTAGCGGCTACGCTTTCAAAACAAAAAAATCAACAGTATACTATATTGGCTATCTCACTTGCAATTATAGGGGCATTGTTTACTTTTATCTCACTACTTAAATTACGCCAAGTAAAGAAAATTGAAAAAATTCGAATTCAAATAGCTCAAGATTTACATGATGAAATTGGGGGTAAATTAACTCAGATTCAACTGAATCTAAACTCTTTAGTACAAAAAGATGTTAGTTTCAATTCAAAAAAAGAAAAGGGTAAAAAAATCCAACAGATTATCAAGAATACTCATTTTGCTATTTCTGATATGATTTGGGCAATTAGTCCTAATCAAAATAAAGTGAAAGATTTAATAATGCGACTAAATGATTATGCAGATGATATGTTTCAACCTGTAGAATTACCTTATAGTTTTGATGTTGGGTACGCATCAATGCATTTTCATTTCTATTTGAAATAAATTTAGTAGAAACTAAGTCCGTTTTAAGATTTTGAGAATAAAGAGGATTGGTAGATTTAGGGGAAAGGAAAGAGAGATTTTTTTTTGAAATGTTGATTTGGAAAAAAATAACTGAAATAAAAATAGAGAGACAGGCTAAAATTATTAGATTGTTAGACTTTAGTTTCAAAAGGGAGTTCCGTGAAATTAGCATCTATTTCAGTTTTGAATTTTATTAGATTTTAAATATTTATTATTGTGTTTATGAAATAATTGCCTGAGTTGTGAAAAGGGAGGTTGGTAATTTTTTTTAATAGACTTGCTACTCTTTGAAAAGAATTCATTTGAAAACAGATAAGCACTTTTCAAGAAGTAACAAGCCAAATTTAAATTTTAGAACTAAGGAGCATTACAAAGTTGGTGACATTGAAACTCTAGAATGAAAATTTTAAGTCGTTAAATGAAAGTTTAGTCATCGGAAAATTTATATTCAAATATTATGCGTAACCATATGAAAAATTATAAGTCCGTGCCTTTTACCCAATAGACTACATCAATTGATGTAGTCTATTGGGTAAAAGGCACGGACTTATATTAAGCCCTAAAAAAAATCCCTTCGTGAGTTAATATCACGAAGGGAAAGAATATCAAAACTATTAACTATTGACTATTTATCTACCACAACAAATTGCTTTGCAAATCTTCTTTGGTTATCTACTTTGATAGAAACCGTATAGATACCTGGAACAAACTTGCTCACATCAATTTTTACTGGAATGGTTGGAAATGATAAATAATCTCTAGAAAACTGCTGTTGTCCTAATTGATTAAATATTTCTACTTTTCCTTCTTTTCCTGCAAAATCTCTCAATGTAATATTGATATCATTATTAGTTGGGTTTGGATAAACCAGAATTTCACTAAAGTCAATATCAAATTGGAGTCTTCTAACATTAGAATAGAAGTAAGTTCCATCCATGTTTTTCACTTTTAATCGATAGAAGTTTTCTCCATTAGTTGGTTCATAGTCCATTAAGTCATATGCTCTTGGAGATTCCACTTGGTCAGCAGTTACTTCTCCTACTGTTCGGAAATTAGTTTCATCAGTTGAAACTTCTACTTCGTAAAAATCAACGTCAACATCTTTTGTCATCATCCAAGAAATCGCACTTTGATAACCTTCTTTTTTAGCATTGAAATTTAGCATATTGGGAACGGAAAAAAGGTGGTTTGATGATGAATTGGTAGTTGAGCCTTGACAATTACATTCATCTCCAATAATTACATCATTAGAGGTATTTGGATTTCCATCATCACATGCTGTACCGATTGCTGCTGGAAGAGTTGGATTCCAAGGAAAACAATCTAGTGCATTACATACTCCATCCCCGTCATTATCGCCTGAACCTTGACATGGGTCACCGCCTCCATTATCACAGACATCTCCTATACCATCTCCGTCAGAGTCTGTTTGATTTGGATTCGCATTAATGGGGCAGTTGTCTTGATTATCACAGACCCCATCGCCATCAGAATCTCCTCCATTATTTGCACATGGATTACCTCCACCTGTTATACAACCAATTACTTCTACTTCTGCTAATACTAAATAACCTGAACTATTCAATTGAATTCTTACATATCGGCCAGTAGTTCCAGTAGGTAGATTATCTACACTAGGATTACCAACTGCCTCTTGCTCGTAATGTGAATAATTTGCTTGATTCAATGCTGTATTTAGATCACCAGATGTAAAAGGAGTACTAGAAATGATTAAGTAGCAATCATCCGTTTTGTCAGTACCGTCTGTTCTATTGTATAACTTAACTTGTTCAATATTGTACTCTGCTCCTAAATCAACTTGCCACCAAGCTTGATATTCATGTTGTGTAGCGGAAACTGAAGATGTATTGTTATTTCCAGTAAAAAATACACCATTAGTATTTCCATCTACAGCTTTTGATGCGCTACCTGTAATTCCATTGGCAGTAATTGTACTTGATTGAGTTGCAGATTTATTTAATGCAATATTAGTAGGATTAGTACATCCACCAGTTGGAGTATCACAAGCATCACCTATTCCATCACCATCTGAATCTTCTTGATTTGGATTAGAAACAAAATCACAATTATCTTGGTCGTTACAAATACCGTCACCATCAGAATCCCCTCCTTGGTTTTGACAAGGGTCAACAGTATCACATACATCACCAATACCGTCACCATCAAAATCTGCTTGATTTGGGTTCGCATTATTAGGGCAGTTGTCTTGATTATCACAGACACCATCGCCATCAGAATCCCCTCCATTGTTTGCACATGGATTGCCTCCACCTGTTGTACAACCAATTACTTCTACTTCTGCTAATACTAAATAACCTGAACTATTCAATTGAATTCTTACATATCGGCCAGTAGTTCCAGCAGGTAGATTTTCTACACTAGGATTACCAACTGCCCCTTGCTCGTAGTGTGAATAATTTGCTTGATTCAATGCTGTATTTAGATCACCAGATGTAAAAGGAGTACTAGAAATGATTAAGTAGCAATCATCTGTTTTGTCAGTACCGTCTGTTCTATTGTATAACTTAACTTGTTCAATATTGTACTCTGCTCCTAGATCAACTTCCCCCCAAGCTTGATATTCATTTTGTGTAGCGGAAACTGAAGATGTATTATTATTTCCAGTAAAAAATACACCATTAGTATTTCCATCTACAGCTTTTGATGCGCTACCTGTAATTCCATTGGCAGTAATTGTACTTGATTGAGTTGCAGATTTATTTAATGCAATATTAGTAGGATTAGTACATCCACCAGTTGGAGTATCACAAGCATCACCTATACCATCACCATCTGAATCTTCTTGATTTGGATTAGAAACAAAATCACAATTATCTTGGTCGTTACAAATACCATCACCATCAGAATCTCCTCCTTGATTTTGACACGGGTCAACAGTATCACAAGCATCACCTATACCATCACCATCTGAATCTTCTTGATTTGGATTAGAAACAAAATCACAATTATCTTGGTCGTTACAAATACCGTCACCATCAGAATCTCCTCCTTGGTTTTGACAAGGGTTACTGTTACAAGAGATAATTACATTTTCAATAAAATTACAAACCTCTTGACCATTAGCATTTGAAGTAATGATGCTCACAGGGTAAGTACCATTAGGGAGTCCAGTAATCGTCTCTGTTGCGCTACATGGACTTCCTTGCCATGGATTACATGACCATGCTGTTCCATTCCAACCTGGATTAAATACTTTAATATTTGGAATAGCATCTGTGATTCCTGTAATAGTAATGTTACAACCATCTGATGAAACGGAGACTCCACATTGAGGAGTAACTGGTGTACCTTGACAAGTACAACCATCTCCTTGTATCACATCATTTTGAGTATTAGAATCTCCATCATCACAAGAAGATCCTGGGGTTGTAGGGAAATCAGGGTTGGAAGGTTGACAATCTTGGTCATCACAAACCCCATCGCCATCACTATCACCACCTGCATTTGCACAAGGGTCGACTGTATCACAAGCATCACCAATACCATCTCCATCAGAATCTGCTTGGTTAGGGTTGTAGTTGTTTTTACAATTATCACATTTGTTACCTACACCATCACCATCATTATCTCCTTGACCAGCATTAGCATTGTTAGGACAGTTATCTTGGTTATCACAAATTCCATCTCCATCTGTATCTCCTCCATTATTTGCACATGGATCTATTATTGTTCCTTGGCAATCACATCCATCAGCGGTTACTACATCATTAGAAGTATTTGAATCTCCATCGTTACAAGGAGTGCCAGGAGTTGCTGGGTAATTTGGATCATTAGGCTGGCAATCTTGATTATCACAAACTCCATCATTGTCACTATCACCACCATTATTGTCACAAGGATCAGCTTCACAAGCATCTCCAATTCCATCACCGTCAGAATCTGCTTGGTTAGGGTTGTAGTTGTTTTTACAATTATCACATTTGTTACCTACACCATCACCATCATTATCTCCTTGACCGGAATTAGGATTATTAGGACAGTTATCCTGATTATCACAAATTCCATCTCCATCTGTATCTCCTCCGTTATTTGCACATGGGTCAACAATTATTGTTCCTTGACAACTACATCCATTAGCGGTTACTACATCATTAGAAGTATTGGGATTCCCATCATTACAAGGAGTGCCAGGGGGTGCTGGATAATTTGAATTATTTGGTTGGCAATCTTGATTATCACAAATTCCATCACCATCACTATCACCACCTGCATTTGCACAAGGGTCACACGAAGTAACAGATACATAAATTGAAGTAGAAACATTACACCCATTACCATCTGTAGCTGATGCGGTGTATGAGCCAGATTGAGAAACGGAAACATCTCCACTTCCAACATATCCAGATGGGCCATTCCATGTCATATTACTATATTCTAATGTAGATAATGTAACTGTTTCATTAGAACAAATATTTACAGAACAACTCCCACTTACCCAACCTGTACTTGTAGTATAATATTCACAGGTAGGTTGTGTTGGATTGTTACAAGGATCAACATCACAAGCATCTCCAACTCCATTCCCATTGCTATCACTTTGACTAGGGTTGTAATTATATGGACAGTTATCTTGATTATCACAAACTCCATCACCATCACTATCACCACCTGCATTTGCACAAGGATCACACGAAGTAACAGATACATAGATTGAAGTAGAAACATTACACCCATTACCATCTGTAGCTGATGCGGTGTATGAGCCAGATTGAGAAACGGAAACATCTCCACTTCCAACATATCCAGATGGGCCATTCCATGTCATATTACTATATTCTAATGTAGATAATGTAACTGTTTCATTAGAACAAATACTTACTGAACAACTCCCACTTACCCAACCTGTACTCGAAGTATAATATTCACAGGTAGGTTGTACAGGGTTCGTACAAGGATCAACATCACAAGCATCTCCAACTCCATTCCCATTGCTATCGCTTTGATTAGGATTGTAAGTATATGGACAATTATCTTGATTATCACAATAACCATCACCATCAGAATCTCCACCATATCCATAACATGGATCGCAAGCATTTCCTACACCATTCCCATCAGCGTCCCATTGACCTGGATTGTAAGTATAAGGGCAGTTATCTTGATTATCGCAAATGCCATCACCATCATAATCACCACCTGAACCATAACATGGATCGCAAGCATTTCCTACACCATTCCCATCGCCATCCCATTGACCTGGATTGTAGGTATAAGGGCAGTTATCTTGATTGTCGCAAATGCCATCACCATCATAATCACCACCTGAACCACAAGGGTTATTGCAGTAATCATTGTACAAATAGTGATTATTACCATTAAATGCAATGGTACTCGTTGTATTACCATTGTCCTGACAATAGACATCGCCATAGGTAGCACTTGGGTAAATCCAAAGATTTTGCCCATAGCCAAGAGATCCCATAAAGAAAGTTTGTCCACTTACATCAGCTTCATAACAATAAACATCAACTGTACAGTTAGCATTATTTTGTACATAGACCGCCCCAGTCATTAGTTTTGTATGCTCTTTATCTGAAAGATTTAATTCCTTTAAAATATTGGTTGATAGGATTAAGGGCTTAGAAGGTTTTTCATTTTCAAACACTATGTTATGAATTGCTTCTAAAAGGGATTCATTATTTAAGTTCTTTGTATCTGTATTCGCATTTGTTATCCCTATGGAGGTAAATGAAAAAAGAAAAATCAGATAGGCTAATTTTTGAAATTTCACCTTTATTAAAGGTGAAAAATGTGTGTAGTTTTTTAACATGATAAAAATTGTTTTTTGTGTGAATAAATACTCTTAATGATTGAATTGAGTATGAAAAATCATTACGAATTAAGTTGTTTGATTAAGTCCATTGCTAAAGGCTATTAAAGCTGCCTTTAGCACCTGTAGAAGCAATCTCTTTAAAGAGAAGCTCCTATCAAAATGAAATATTCTTACTTAGTTTTGTTAATTTTTTGAAAAGGAAAAAACTTGGATTATCGAAATCAATTCTTGGAATAGGGTTACCTAATTAGGCAAATAATGAAGTTATGGGATAAGAAGGATTATGCCTAAAGTGAAATTTAGGTTGAATTTTAATGGGGGTATTAAATATAATCCTACACATAATCCTATGGTCAAATGTAGTTAAGTCAATAAATTAAACCAAAGCATTAAATGGAATTGGTTAATTCACTACATACAATCATGTACTTTGTGAGAATTAAATAAATTAAACTTTACAAATTCGATGAAAGGCTTAATCTTTAACAGGTAGACTAGTGTTTTTAAACTCTTCTTATTGATCGCAAATTGCGATGGAAAAATCACAACTTTCCGCTAGAACTTATGATCGAATTTTAAAACTGGCTCGGACTGGAGCAGATTTGGCAGGAAGTGAGGATATAAAAATTGAACATTTGGCTGAGGCGATTCAGTATCGGAGTTTGGATAGAGAAGACTGGGCGGGGTAACTAGTGATTAATAATCATTAAAAGACATAACCCGTTTTTAAAATAAAATTACCAGGTGTTTCAAGAGAAAGTCCAACTAAAAATTGGTTAATATCGACAAAGACACCTGTCGATAACCCTGTTGTAAATTCCGTATAGTCTGATTCCTGATTATGCATGCCCCCAATTAAAAGATTGAGATAAGGTCTGGCTTTTTTTCCTTCTGGTAAAATATACAATCGACCACCGATCAATGCATTGAAATTCAATTGCGTATTTTGCTCTCCAGAAATAAATGAACCATTAATTTTAACATAGGCAAAAGATAATTGCCCTTCTACCGCCAAATTTTTCGAAATGGAGTAAGCAGGATTAAGCCCAGCATGAAACCCTATTCCATTATCTAAAATTGGAATATTTAGACCAATGGTTGGTGAAATCGAAAAATCACCTTTTTGAGCAGATGCGGTTGTATGTATGAATAAAAAGAATAAAGCAGGTAAAATAAACTTAACAATATTAGACATGTGATTTTTTTAACTAAAGAATTAATGGGGAAGAATATCATTTTGTATAAATAATTTTCTTCCCCCTCATTTTTAATTTTTTCTAAACTACAAGATACTTTAATGCAATTCAGTCTAAAAATATTATTTCAAAACAGGAATAAATTTCGCCTTCAAATCAGGGATTTCCGTAAAGTCATCAATAGGAAACATAGGACGTTGAATTCTTTTGTAATCCAACCGTTTTAAATCTTGATCAACTCCTCCAGGAGTCAATGCCATCAGCCAACCTTTTTGGATGTCAAATAATTCAGGAACGAGGTAGCCGATTTTGACAAAAACAATATCAGCCGTTCGAATGTCCAAGCCTAATTCTGTAAAATCTTTTTCATAATGATAAGGCTTTCGTTCTTTTGTAACAATTAATTTACAATTGTTGACTTTTACTACAATTTCTACTTTAGCATTTTTATCACCTTCTTTTATTGCTTCTACAGTACCTGTTAATTTTATAGGCGGCGCATACCGATTATCTACTTCGGCTCCTACAAATGCAGAAACTTCCCCCCCTTTTCCAACTTTGAGTGCCTCTTCAATTAATTGTGGGCCAGGGATAGAAGCATAAACAATATTAGGAGAAGTTTTTTTATTGAGGTCAGGATGATTTAAAATTTCATTTAAAGTCCAAGTCACATCACCTGCTCCTCCTGCCGTAGGATTATCTCCCATGTCGCTAATAAAGAAAGGTTTGTCTTTACTGACAATTGCTTTTTGAACAGCATCTTCCAATGTAGTAGTAGGTGCGACAAATTCAAATTGATCTCTAGCATCCCAGAAGGCATTTGCCAGTTCTTCGGCTGCAGCCGAAACCTCTTTTTCATCGTCTCCCACAGCCATGACGACTCCATGATTTCGAGGTTCATCCGCCCAAGGGTATCCCATCCAAATCGCAGCATCAATCACACCTTCTTTTTCTGTGAGTGGTTGTACTTTTGCATAAACGCTTTTTCCCGGTTCAACTCTTGTACTTGTTTTTTCTCCAGGTAAAAGAATAGGAACTTTGATCCAAGCTTTATATTTTGGTTTGCCTTTTCCGCTTTCCAATCTTTTTACCAAATTTTCAGCTGCACGTTTTTTAGATTCCATGGCATCTTCATGAGGTGCCATTCGATAGCAAGTTATTAAATCGGTATGCTCCGCCAATCGTTGCGAAACATTACCATGTAAATCCATGGAAGTAGAAATTATAGTTTCATTTCCAACTACCTCTCTGATTCGAATAATAAAATCTCCCTCAGGATCATCGATTCCTTCCACACTCATAGCACCATGTATGTCGAAGAAGATACCATCATATGGTAAGTCTTCTTTCAATAATTTTAAAGTTTTACCCACCAAAGATTCGTAGGCCTCGCGAGTAACAATTCCGCCAGGTAAAGCATGACCTCTTACCGTAGGAAACCATTCTGCTCTTTTTCTAAGGTCAGCTGTCTCTCCTAAAAAAGGATATTGAAAAAAGATTCCTTTTTTATATTTAGCATGAAATGCTTCTTCTAAAGTTTTGGCGGGAGAAAATGTACTAGACTCAATTGCTATTCCCGCGATGGCAATTCTTGGAATTTTATCTTCTTTTTTATTACATGAAAAAAGTAGTAAAAAAATAAATCCAAAGATGGGTGGAATGGAAAAGTTTTTCATTTTATCGTTTTGTTAGTGGTTGGAAAAATATCTCTAGTTGGAAATATATTAGTTACGTAAAATGTTCTCGATAATAACTAATTCACAAGATTTCCAATTTTGTATGGTTTTGTAAATATAATGTTTTTGAAATTCATTTCTTGCAGAGGTTTCGCAGATCATAACTTTTTCTCCTTTTTGAAATAATAATTCTCCTTTTCCAAATGTATGACTTACACCTGTTAAAAATTCATGTTGCTGTTTGATCGTGATATTTTTATCCGTATTTGCTTTTTGATAAAAACGAACTGGTGCATTATAGCTGGGTAAAAAAATAGTGTATTCATTTGGAGACTGGACTTGTTTTATAAATTCTTGATATCTTAAATGTTCTGGAACAGTCCATAATTTATTGACAGAATAACTACTTGAAACTCTTGAAAAATAAGGTTGGCCGAATACTGCAATTAAAAACAGAAAAGTCACTAAAGAAGTTTTTGTTATAGAGGTGAACATAAAGTACTTTATACTTTCTAAAAGTTTTTCAACACCTACTGCAACTACAATTGCCAAAAGAGGATAAACTGGCCCATCATACCAAATCAAACTTGTCTTAGAAAAAGAAATAACTAACAGATAAAAAAAAGAAACACAAAACAATAGTTTTACAACTTTTTTAATTTTTTCTTTTTCATGAAAAGAAAGAAATAACGCAAAAGGAATAAAATACAGCCAAGGTGAAAAACGCCCTTCAAACATTTTTCGGAAGTAAAAAGTAAGCTCTTTTTCATTCCCTTCCAGAGGCGCCAGATATCTTCCTCCAAGTTCGTTTCCCCAGACAGCTTGCAGGTATCCTGGATTGTATTGTTCTCGTAAAAAATAATATCCAACTGTCAAAAAAAGAAAACTAAATAATGCAAAATAGGAATGCTTATTTTTTAATAAAGGAATTATTTTTTTCTCCAATAATAGAAAAATAAAAATCCCAGGGAGAATCATCAATCCTGCAATGCCTTTGGTTAAAACCGCTAACGCAAAACTGATTGCGATAAAATAAAGTAACTTATTTTGTTTTTTGTCTTCTGCTTTATTTGCCCAAATAAAAACAAGCAAACTTGAAAGCGTCATCCAAAAAATAAGGAAAGCATCATAATCACCAGTACGTGTAACATGTTCCGTAACATAACCAGATGTTGTTACTAGAACCAAGGAAGCGATATATCCAAGGGTTTTGTTTTTTAATATTTTTTTACAAAAAAAGAAAACAAGTAAAATTGTTCCAAGGCCTGCTAGGGCGGAAGGTAGCCTAAGTGCCAATTCATTGCAACCGAATATTTTCATAAAAACAACTTGTACCCAAATCAAAAGTGGAGGTTTGGTGTTCCACATATCAGGTGCCCCATCGAAATGAGGGACTAGCCAATTTCCATTTTGTAACATTTCAATTGCATTATTGGCAAGTCTTGATTCATCCCATAATTTCATGGGCATGGTGTCGAGATGTAGGAATAGTGGAACTGCGCAAACAACTATAAATAGGAAGAAAAATAAATTAGATTTGGATGGCATACTTTTATAGTTGTGCTTTGATTTAGGTAAGCTCAATTGATAGGACAAATATACTTGCTTCTAAAAAGAAAACTGAATTTTTAAACCACAAAAGAAACACAAAAGTTTTTTACGTGTTTTTCTTTTGTGTTTCTTTGTGTTAAATATGATTTCGAAAAAATATATTTCAATAGCAATACTTTTGATTTCATCCATGTTGATGACCTCACTTGCATTGGTAAATGATGGCGCTGCAAACGACGATCATATTGAAGTGGCAGAATTGATTTTTTATGAAGGGGGAATTCCTGAACCTCAAAAATGTTGGCAATGTTATCATCCTAAATTTTATCATTATTCAGTTGCCAAATTATCTCAAGCTTTAGAATTGGATACCAGAGCAAAACGTACCGTTTTAGCTCAACTGATTAATGCTATGGCAGGAATTTTTACACTTTTGATTTGTTGGATT
The DNA here is from genome assembly GCA_947561585.1 of Caprella mutica. Classification (NCBI taxonomy): domain Eukaryota; kingdom Metazoa; phylum Arthropoda; class Malacostraca; order Amphipoda; family Caprellidae; genus Caprella; species Caprella mutica. The sequence goes on from CANNZV010000010.1 coordinate 2,506,981, forward strand.
TTTATAAAAAGTCAACCTTTTCAAAACCGTGTTCAATTATTATGTTTTGCAACTATTGCATTGAATCCACGATTTATTGCCATCAATGCTCAAGCTTCCAATGATTCCTTTTTAATTTTATTTGGGACGATGATTTTGTTTTCTATTTATCAGTTGATGGATAAAATGACGATTAAGTATTTTTTAATTTTATTGATTGCATCAGTTTTAGCAGGCGTCACAAAGGGGAATTCGTTGATATTATTTACAGGTGTGCTTGTAGTTTTTTTGTTAAAAATAGCACTTAACCAAAAGCCAAAACGGAGAAATTATTCTGGAAGCGTATTATTTTTTGTACTTCTAACCACCGTTTTAGTTGGTTACTTTGGCGAATATTTTAATAACTATAAAAAATATGGAACTCCAGTAGTTTATAACACTCCAATTACGGATTTGCCAAATGTGTTTGAAAAAACTACTTTTCGTCGTCCAGGTATAGAATCTATTGTAGAAGGATATTTTACTTTTCGATGGATAGATTTGATTCAAAATCCTCAAATTTCAAATGACTCAAAAGATTATCCATCACATCGAACTTCTCTGTGGTCACAATTATATGGAAGATCGCATTTTATATATTTTGATAATTGGCCTCCTGGTAAATGGCAATCTACCGATTCAGTCATGATGAATATTGGAAGGTGGTCTTTAGGATTAGCGATCATTCCTACGCTATTATTTTTGATCGGATATTTTAGTGATTTTAAAAAATGGGTTGGATTATTTTTAAGAAAAAAATGGAATAGAATCAATGCAAATAGTGATTGGGTTTTTCATGTTTTTATTTTAGGATTTTTAGCTTTTATACTACTTTTTACAGCGACGGGTAGAGATTATAGTTTTATGAAAGTGATTTATTTGTATCCATGTATTTTAGCAATATTGATTCCTTTGCTAAAAGGGTTCGAATATATTTTTAAGTACTTGGATAAAAATAAATTAAGATTAGGTGTGTTTTATTTTTTAATATTATCGTTGTTCATTTCTTATATCATTCCTGTTTTAAATTTAATTTCAAATTTAGCCAAGGCATAAAAAAAAGAGAGCCTACTCAAATGATTAGACTCTCAAATTTTTTATAATTCTTTTTTGGAAAAAATTATTTTCTCAAAAATCGACCAAACGCTTTCATTCCCATATTCGCCAAGTCATCCATAACGCTACCGTCACCATCTTGATCTAGGAATTTTCCAATCATACCTAATTCTTTTCTCTTCTGAGTAGAAGACTGAACAGATTGATTTAAGATATCAGCAAGACCACCTTGGTCAAGATTTTGTTCTCTTTTTTGTTTTCCCAGCATACCCATAATTACAGGAGCCAGCATAGCCATCAAATTACCAGTCTGTCCTCCACCAAGCCCACTCATTTTACTGATTACATCAATTGCATTCGCTTGTTTTCCACCTAAGATATGTTTTAAAATTCCAGCACCATTTAGCATGCTACTTTGAGTTTGTTGTTGCTGTTGAGTACTACCTGTAGCATATCCCATCAAGTCATCAAGGATACTACCGTCATGATCTCTATCTAGTGCGCCAGCCAATGCACCAGCACCTTCAGGAGTAGCAGCATTTTTTGCCAAAGCAGAAGTAATCATAGAAATAATACCAGAAGCTGCATCTGCGGTTTGATTTTTATCAGCACCTCCAAGTTGTCCAGCAAGTTGCTCCACCAATCCGTCAGAGAGTTGCCCTTGTAGTAAATCAATTAAGTTCGCCATATTTTATATTAATATTTTGATAAATCTCGAATAATCGAGACATGTGAATAAATAAAAGTTTATATTAAGAATCACCCGATGAGGGCAACAAGTAACCATTTTTTTAGCTAAAAATACATTATAGCATAATTTATGTGTTAGAATATATTGATAGTGAAAGGTAAAATCGAATTGTCACATTTTTTCAAAAGTTAATATTCCATGAAGTCAATCCAATCCTATTTTATCATATTGATGATGTTCCTTTCTTATGGAGTGTTTTCACAGCAATTGCATACTCCACAAGAGGTAAAGCAATATATGAAAAAATCTTCAATTGCTTATCAAATAGATACGGTGTCTGTGACAATTGATTCTATTTCTTTTCCATTAATAGAGACGGGGCAATTTTTGGTTAGTAACGGATCAGAAATCCAAATTCAAAAAAAGAATAATACTTTAAGTAAAAAAGCGAGAAAGAATCAAAAAAAAGCGAGAAAAGCAGCTAAGAAAAATAACTATTCGAAAGCTCAAAAGTTTTATAAAAAAGCCATCGAAGCGGCTCCCGATCATACTGATTTAATTCAAGAATTTGCAGATTTTTACTGGGGAAATGAACAAATAGAAGAAATGATTTTTTTGGAAAAAAAGTTAATTGAAAGAAATCCCATTGATTTTATAGCGCATGCAAAATTATCAGTTGCATATCAAAAAATAGGGAATCAAGAAAAAGCTTTGGAGCATATCATTATTGCTCATTTATATAATCGTAATCAGTCTAAAATTACCAAACGATTAATCGATATATTTAAGGAAAATAAAATGGATTATCGTGACTATATTTTTAATCCTGAATATCAGATTAAATCTGTTGATGAAAAAATAGTTATTCAAGCGGATGCTTCTCCATGGCAATCATTTGCCGCATGTAAAGCTTTATGGCAAAATGAAGATGCCTATCGAGAAAATATGAAACATTTTGCAAATGTTGATCCTAGTAAAATAGAACAAAAAGAATGTTTGCTCAATGCATTGATTACTTATAATGGAATGAAATCAGGAAAAGAAAATTTTCCTTTACTTGAAATTTTAGGCACCTCCCTTCAAAATGGAATGGTCGATGATTTTATTCTTTATGAAATCGAACTGCGGAAAAATCCTAATCTAATTCATCTTTTACCCAAAGAAAGAATCGATCGAATAATCCGATATTTAAAAACGATTCGAGTTTACCGAGAAGTAATCTCTGAATAATGATTAACGGTTAACGATGAATTATTAACCAATAACGGTGAATTCAATATATTCTGAATTCACCGTTAATCATTAAAAAAAACAAGGTTATTTAAAAATCGTTCCTTACCTTCATTTTTCAAAAAAAATCGATCACTTATTCCTATTTGATTTGAAATGAAAAAATTAAACATAGCTGTAATTACAGGAGGGATTGTAGCCGAGCGTGGCATCTCTCTCAAAAGTGCGAAAACAATTTTCAAGCATCTTAATCGAAGAAAATATCAACCCTACCTTATTGATTTTGATGGCAAAAATTTCGTCGAACAATCTTCCAAAAAGAAGTTGAATAAAAATGATTTCACTTTTACTAAGGACAAACAAAAAGTGAAAATAGATCTTGCATTTTTAATGTTACATGGAAGTCCTGCAGAGGATGGAAGACTCCAAGGTTTTTTGGATGTGATGGGAGTGCCTTATACTGGATGCGATCATTTTGTAAGTAGCCTTACCTTTGATAAACAATCTTGTAAAACTTTTTTAAAGAATTTTGCCATCCCTATGGCAGATTCAAAATTGGTACTCAAAGGGGAAAAGATTAATATAACAGAGATTGCAAAAATGGGATTTCCTCTTTTTGTAAAACCCAATAAAAATGGAAGTAGTTATGGTGTTACAAAAGTAGATGATAAAAAAGAAATCCAAGCTGCTGTAGAAAAAGCATTTCAATTTGATAATGAAGTTATCATTGAGGCATTTTTAAAAGGTCGAGAATTTTCGAATGGTGTTTTCCGAAAAGGAGATGAAATAGTAGTGTTACCCATTACGGAAATTATTTCTAAAAATGATTTTTTTGATTATAAGGCAAAATATGAAAATGAAAGTGAAGAGGTGACGCCAGCTAAATTATCAAAAAGAGATACGATTTCATGTCAAAATCGTTCTAAAAAATTATATCAAATTCTAGGCTGTAAAGGCATGGTTCGATTTGATTATATCAAAACGGGAAATACCTTTTATTTCTTAGAAGCGAATACAATTCCAGGATTTTCAGAACAAAGCATTTTTCCTCAACAGGTGGTGGCAGCAGGGATGACGATTAAGGGATTTTTGGATGCGGTTGTTCAGGAAAAGATGACGGGGTTAAAATAGTTTAAGATGGTTTGAAATTGTTATTCAGAAACTAAAATGTTTTTCACAATTATTTGACAACTACCTCAAACCATTTCAAACTACTTTAAACATGTAAACGATAGCTAAAAAATAACTACTTTTGCATATAACAAATACTTAATAATTTTGTCAGAAATCAGAAGAACAGTACATTCCAACACTTCATCTCCAAGTAATATTGTCGAGGCTGCTCGACAGTATGTACTTAAATGTTTTAATGAAAAGGCAGGAAATGAATTGGTGTATCATAATTATCAGCGTGCAGCTAAGTTGGTGGATTTGGTAGAAACGATTGGATCTGATGCCAATGCGGAAACAAAAGAATTGGCGAAAATAGCGGCATGGTTTCAAAGTGTAGGTTGTGTGGATGACTATAAAAACTACGAAAATAAAAGTGTCATTTATGCACGTACTTTCCTTACAAGCAAGAGTTATCCTGACTCTAAAACTAACCGAGTACTCAATGCAATTTTAAGTTCAAAAAATTCAAGTGCACCAATGAGTGCTGTTGAAGAAATTCTTTCTGATGCCGTTACAGCGTATGAATATACGAGTGAGTTTTTTGAAAAAAATCCATTGAAACGATTGGAGGAAGAATTGATTTCAGGGCAACGTGTAGAAACTGCGGATTGGGAACAACATCAAATGAATGCATTGCTTGAGGCAAAGTTTTTTACGCCATACGCAAAAGTGCATTTTGAACCTACGTTGGCAAAAAATATTTTAACGCAGAAAAGGATAGCAGAAAAAGGTCGTGCAAAGGCTTTTCAAAATGCAGAAGATGATGAGGAAAACCAACTGCGTAAATATCAAAATATAGAAAAGAAAACACCTCGGAGTGGAATTCAAAGTTTTTTCCGTTCGAGTTATCGAAGCCATATTCACTTGAGTATGATTGCTGATAACAAGGCGAATATTATGATTAGTGTCAATGCTATTTTGATTTCTTTGTTGATTTCAGTTTTGACTTATCAAGATTTAGCGACACTTTCTCCTCAGATTTTATTGCCTGTAGTTACTTTTTTGGTGACAGGATTGACTTCTTTAGTATTTGCGATATTAGCGGTACGCCCAAAAGTTACCCAACTTAATTCTGATCAAACCTCAAAAGAAGACCTGAAAAAGAATATCATTTTCTTTGGAAATTTTGTGCATCTTGAATTGGAAGAATACGAAGAAGCAATGGATGCAGTATTTCGAGATGGAGAATTGATGTATGGAAATATGACTCGGGATTTATATTTTTTAGGAAAAGTATTGGATAAAAAATATAAGTATCTCACCAATTCCTATAATATTTTTATGGTTGGTTTTGTGGCGACAGTATTGATATTCTTAACGTTTATTTTTATTCAAGCGTAGTTATCACCACAAAAGGTACAAAAGAATGACAAAAGATTTTGCACACGTTTTTTTGATTCACAAATCTATGTGCAAAATCTTTTGCCATTCTTTTGTACCTTTTGTGGTTCAATACATTCTATGAAAAAGATATTTACAAATCCTCGATTTATTTTGGGTGTGTATATATTGTTAGCACTTGGCGCAACACTCCAATCTTACTTTGGGAATCCTACCACTTTCAACGATCTTCAATATACCGCTTATAATAATTACCTTATTTTTAAACAATCTTTTTTTCATTTAATTGAAAACAAAGACCTCTATATTCTATATCCTTCCGAGCATTGGGATTTATATAAATATTCTCCAACCTTCTCATTATTGATGGCACCGTTAGCGATTTTGCCGGATGTAATTGGATTGTTTTTTTGGAATTTGCTCAATGCCTTGGTTTTATTTTTTGCTATAAAAAACATCCTGCTGCTTTCCCTTAAAAAAGAATCAAAGGTATTCGAAGACTCCATATTAAGGACAGGAGGTTTGCTTCTTTTTATCGCATTAGAAATGCTTACCTCACTTCAAAATGAACAATCTAATGCACTCATGGCTGGTCTTATAATTTTAGCATTTGTGTTGTTAGAAAAAGATAAGATTTGGTTAGGGACATTGTGTATTGCTTTGACTGTTTTTATCAAAATATTTGGAATTGTAGCGTTTGCTTTATTTTTAGTGTATCCCAAAAAAGGAAAATTTATTGTTGCATCTACAGTTTGGATGATTGTGTTGACAGCGTTGCCATTGTTGGTGATCTCGATGGAACAGTTTCAGTTTTTATATCAAAGTTGGTGGAGAATGTTGGGAGAAGATCATGCAGCATCTTATGGATATTCTGTGATGGGATGGTTGCATAGTTGGTTTGGTTTGGATGTTTCTAAAAATGTAATTGTGTTGTTAGGGGTTGTGTTGTTTTGTTTACCATTGGTGAGATTTAAACAATATGTAAATTATAATTTTCGATGGCGATTATTAGCTTCGATTTTAATTTGGGTCGTTATTTTTAATCATAAAGCAGAGTCGCCGACTTTTGTGATTGCAATGAGTGGAGTGGGAGTGTGGTATTTTTTAAGTCGATTGGAAGTTGATAAAATGAATTCAAGTCATTTTGTAAATACGGTGTTAGTTATTCTTGCTTTTATTTTTACTTCGCTTTCGCCTACTGATTTGTTTCCTAGGTTTTTAAGAGAAAATGTAGTGATACCGTATGTATTGAAAGCGGTGCCTTGTATTTTGATATGGGGGAAGATTATTTGGGAGATGAGTTTTATTAATCAAATAAAAAGAGAGTAGATGACTTTATCTGAATTAGATGTTGCTTTTGATTTTATAATCTTCGTAAATTAATTCACAATCTGAATCAAATATTTCAGGGTTTATACATTTTAGAATGACTTTACTATTATTCTCTGTTTGAATAATTATTCTACTATTTTTTGAGTCTACTTCACATATTATTTTTGAAATTAATTGATTCCTTAAATTGAATTTTTTAGTAAAATCAATTAATGCAAATGTATCATCGTTATGACCTTCTTCCTCTGATAAATTCATTAATTCCCAGTCTTCCCAAAAACCCATCCCTGCATCTAAAAAATACTGGTGCCAATTTTTTCCTTCAACTTTTAGAAAAATAAGAATAGGCTCATGAGTTTCTATTTTTTCAGAAACAATTAGTTGTTCTATCTTGAGTCCATCAAACTCTGAAAAAATAAATTCAGAATCTTGGTATAATCTTCCTCTTGGTTTGTTACTCATTTTTATGAAGTATGAAAATGGGATTCAGAATCTCCCGTAAATTCGATTATCTGATTGCTTGTTTTATAAAATAACTTTAAAAATCTATTGACAAAATTGTTATTTAAATCTTTATTTTTAGTTGCACAACAAATACTTATTTGATCGTATTCTTTTTCGAAATCAATATTGTCAACATCTTTTTTCTCAATAATTAATAAATCTAGAAAATCTTCTGGTGAAGTTTTAGACTTCTCGATTGTGAATTCTGTATGTTCAAAATCAACTTTCCAAAGATTACCTTTTCTTGAAGAAGTAACTTTATTAGAGAGTTGAGAATTAACATAATCAATATCAAATGATAAGCTATTATTTTTCAAAACATATAAAGATAAGCATGGTCCCATGGAGAAATGATATGTTATAGGTTCAGATTTACAAAGGCAAATTTGGTATTTTAAAAAAAATCAATCCTTCACTTCCCACTCCCCATTTTCATTCATTATTACTTTAATATTTTTAGCCCTCACACCTTCCAAATGTGCAGCTGGAACCAAACTCACTTCCACCGTTTTATCATCAATCCACTTAGGCGTATGCGGTTCCATATCTCCTAAATTTTTCTCTAGCAATTTTTTAAATCGCCCTCCAGGGAAACCATAAATTACAATCGTATTATTGGATTCTCCTTCAATGTGATCTACAGTATCCGCATTAAAAGCAAGAATATGTTTATTATCAGGAGAAGGTTTTGGAAAACCAGAAATAGTAGTAGCTTTTCCAGATTTATTATTGATTAACTGATGGCTACTTCCAGATTCAGCATACAATTGATCCACCAAATAATAACCGATTTTTGGTAAATATGCCCAATATCTATAAATGAAATCTTCCTCTGTAGAATCCGCAACATTATTTAATTCAACTCGCTCACCAGTCAATAATAAAAGACTAAGCCCCTTATCAGAAGCCAATACTCTCTTACTATCCTTAGCAAGTTGTTTGGCTCTTGTTTTTTCAAAACAAGTAAACGCTTTTTCGTTTCGTCCATTTTTCCATAAATCAAAACAAGGATCATAAGGACTAGGATTAGCATCTACGACAGGTTCGTAAAATTTGACAGCACCACCAAATACCCATCCTACTTTGCCATCTTTGGTTTTTACTTTGAGCCAAGGTTCATGATAAAGAGTACCTCTTAAATTAATTCTTTCTTTAAAATCTGTTTTTTCATTCATATAAATAAAAGAAGTACCTTCCTTTACCTCTACTACAATTTCACTTTTGGTAGTTGGTTGTTCCCTCAGCCGGAGTTTGTCCACCCAAGCATAAAGGGGCGTTTCTTTTTCTTTTTGGGGAATTTCCTTAACTTCAGTAGTTTCGGCAGTAGAATTCGAATCTGTTTGTTGGGTGCTTTCGGAGGAGTTTGTATTTTTACAAGAGAATGTGAACCCTACGAAAGTTAAAAAAACGATAAATAGGATTTTTTTCATAAGTGATAGTATTTAAAATGACGTTTTGTGTTTTAATTATTTGTAATATAAAAATACAAAATTAAACCTATCACATCAGTAAGCAACCTTTTTTTTAATTAATTGAGTGGGTGTAATCCTGAATTTTAAGTGATGAATTTTGAATGTGTCAAATAACAGATATTTTGACTGATTTAAAATTCATCATTTAAAACTCAAAATTATCCCTCCATAAACAAATTGCGCCACAATGAGAACGAGCATCTTTCTTGTTTTTATAACTATTTTTTCTCAATTCGCCTGCGGTCAGACACGAACCGAAGAGCAGGATTGGGTTGTCCTTAGATATATTGATCGCTATAAAGATATAGCGATGGAAGAAATGATTAGAGCAGGAGTCCCTGCCAGTATCAAATTAGGGCAAGCAGTATTGGAAAGTAATGCTGGAAGAAGTGATCTTGCTCGCAAGGCGAGAAATCATTTTGGTCTTAAATGTGGAAGCAATTGGGATGGTGAAACTTATGCTCATAAAGATGATGACTACGATGCAAATGGGAACTTAATCAAATCGTGTTTTCGAAAATTTGATAGTGCAAAACGTTCTTTTTATGGTCATTCTGAATTTTTACAGAAAGCACGATATCGGTTTTTATTTACGGATTTGAATCCACAAGATTATGAATCATGGGCACATGGATTAAAAACAGCAGGCTATGCTACTAATCCAAAATACGCTTCCATTTTAATCGGGATTATTCGAAAATATGAATTGTATAAATATGACCAAATGGCAATTGATGGCTTGAAGGAAGATCCTGAAGATCCAATTGTACCTGTTGCAACGGCTGGAACGATAAGTCGTAACAATGACTTACGGATGGTCTTCGCAGGCGCAGAACAGACTCCATCAGATATTTCTAGAAAGTATCGAGTAAAACTAAAATGTCTAAGAAAATATAATGAAAGGCTAGGAAGTGATGGCCGAAAATTGGTTCAAGGAGAGAAGATTTATTTGCAAAAAAAACGACGTAGTTGGAGAGGTAGAGAAAAATATCACTTAGTAAAAGATAGCGAAACGATGTACCAAATTTCTCAAAAGTATGGTGTTCGGTTATCTCAATTATATCGAAAAAATAGAATGGAAAAAGGAACTCAACCTGCGATAGGTGAGCAAGTGAAAATCCGAGGTTGGAGAATAAAATCTAAAAATAGACCGCAGCTAAGAGATGCTAAAATAGACGAGAATGGAAACGAAGCCATAGCTGATAACAATAATTCTAATCCAAAAGAAGATGAATTTTTATTTGAAGAAGATCAGGTAGAAGTTTATCATTTGGTTGTTAAAGGGGATACTTTGTATAGCTTGGCATTGCGATATGATATTACTGTTGAGACTTTAAAGAAATTAAATGGCTTAACTGAAAATACAATTAGCGTAGGGCAACGGTTAAGAGTAAAATAAAAAGTGTAGATCGATTTTCTAAAACCGACTTCGATTTTAGAAATCATTAGTTTTGGAAAACCGATCTACATAGGTTAAATAATTAAAAATCAATTTATAATAAATATGAAAAAAGTAATACTAATTTTTGTAACAATATTTTTACTGATTGAAGTTTCTATGGCTCAAAGTAGAGCTTATAGTGTGAAAGGAGGATTAACTGTTGGGACACAACAATGGGAAGGAGTAGATCGTGATCCATTATTTTCTTATCATGGTGCAGCATCAGTTGAGTCAGTTCCTGAGGATAATTCATTTGCTTTGTTTGCTCAATTAGGTTACCATGTTAAAGGAAGTGCATGGAGGAATACTTTTTTTACTGGCCCGACAGGGGATATTTCAATTTCTTCTCAAAAATTTAAATATCAAAATGTTGCATTGTTGCTAGGATTCAAACGAAATTTTTTAGAGCGAGTAAATTCCAATGTTTATTATTTAATGGGCGTTCGTGGAGATTATACTGTTGGAACTAATTTGGATGAATATCAATTAATCAATGAATTTAATAATGCACCCATTTATCCATTTGATGAAGCCGTTAGGAAATGGAATTATGGAGTGACCGTAGGTGCAGGAATGGAATTTCCTTTTTCAGATTATGTAGGTGGAATTATTGAAATTTCTATCAGTCCTGATTTTTCAGATCAGTATCGACAAGCTGCATTTACAGCCAATGTGATTCGGAATGGAGCTTCTCAACTACAAAATTTTCAAGAGCGAAAAATTAGAAATTTAACGCTTGAGATTTCTGTAGGATTTAGGTTTTTGCATAAAATAGAATATATAGATTAGTTGAAATTGGTGATTGGTAACTCATGATGAGTGAACGAATTACGAGGGGCTAATTAGGGGCAGAAAAACGCATTATAATTTTTAGCCGCATACTTACGCTGACTTTTTTATGACTATCGAAAAGTGCGTTATAGAAAAAGTTATAAAAAAATCAGCGTAAGTCTGCGGCTAAAAACTATAATGCGTTTTTCTAAACACCTTTAGTTGATAATCATTAATTATCAAAAGCAATGCTAAAAGAATATATCCATATCTTTCTTCTGCTTACCTTTTTTTCTTTCCAAGGCAAAGGGCAAATCATTGATTATTCAAAATATAATAAAGGCATTGAATTAAAAAACCAAGGGGATTACGCTAATGCCATTTTATCTTTTGGAAAATTTATCCAACAATATCCTTACGAATATCCGACTGCATATTTTCAAAGAGGCAAAACACATCTCTTACTCAATCAATTTGAAGAAGCTGTTACTGATTTGCAGCAGGTTATTCAATTGGATGCTGTTCATAAGGATGCGCCCTACGTGTTAGGTAAAGTGTTTTTTCAGCTTAAAAAATATCAGGAGGCATTGAAGTATTTGACCATTTCAATTCAATTAAATCCTTTTCATGCTTTGTCCTATAATGATCGAGGATTGGTCAAATGTAAGTTGCGAAAATTTGATAGTGCCTTAGGAGATTTTTATCAAGCAACAGAAATTGATCCGACGTTTGCAATGGCTTATAACAATGCTGGTGCAGCGCGGTATTTTAAACAAGATATCGCTAAACCTACTTCAAAGGATTTGCGGGAAGCTAAAGTGTTGTTTACCAAAGCCATTCAAAAAGATCCTTCTTTAGCATTGGCATATCGTAACAGAGGGACGATGCATATCCTAACTAACGATAATGAAAAAGCATTGTTAGATTTAGCAAAAGCACATCAATTAAATCCGCATGATGCAATGATTGTTTTTTATTTAGGAGTAGTTTATGCAGACCAACTTAAAACCCAAAAAGCATTCGATACTTTTCGGCAAGCATTAAAAATGAATCCTGAATTGGCTTTTGCTCATGAAGAAATGGGGAATCTCTACAAAGAGACCGATCAATATGATCTTGCTATTTATCAATATCAAAAAGCTCAAATAGTTCGACCATCATCGGGAGATTTGTATAAAGGATTGTTGGATTATCGATCTGCCCTAGTTTTTGCAGAACAAAAAAATGCACCTAAAATGTATGAATTCTTAAATAAGGCTAAAACAAAAGGTGCATTTAAAGATCAACAGTTGTATCGAGATTTTCAAAAAGCAAAAGAATTTAAACCATTTCGTTTGGAAAAAAACTTTCAACGTTTTCAGAAATCCTTGATAAAGATCAAAAAGGATAATAAATTTTTGAATCCTGATTTGGGATGGTTCCGGATGCGGAAGTGAAGGGAAAAAGGGAAAAAGGGAAGACGGATTTACGATTTTAGAAGTTTGACGAACCATCGTGTATTCACCATTATTCGCCAAAACTTCTAAAATCGTAAATCCGTTTTCCCTTTTTCCCTTTTTCCCATTACCTTTGCACCTCAAATTTTTCACTTTGAGTATTGGATAGAGAAAATTATTTTTTCGATTTATTCAAAATTCAAAATTATTCATTCAGAATTAATTCAATCATGTCAGCAGAGATTTTCGAAAAAGTAAATCAATTTAAATTAGAGATAGAAGCGGCAAGCCCTTCCAATAAAGAAGAGATAGAAAAATTCCGTATTCGATTTGTAGGTTCTAAAAATGTTTTGAAACCATTATTTGGAGAAATTCGAAATGTAGAAAATGAACGTAAAAAAGAGTACGGTCAGTTGGTCAATGCAGTCAAGCAATCTGCTGAGCAAAAATTCCAAGCATTAAAAGATGCAGCGGAATCTGCAGCCGAAGAGGCGAGTAGTCAAGATCTTGATTTGACAGCACCACCAGAGCCGATGACTCTGGGAGCACATCATCCAGTTACGATTACGATGAATCATATCATTGATGTATTTTCTAGAATTGGATTTGTGGTAGCAGAAGATCGAGAGATAGAAGATGATTGGCATAATTTCACAGCGATGAATACGCCTGAGGATCATCCTGCACGAGATATGCAAGATACTTTTTATTTGAAAAATAGTATTCAGATGTTATTGCGTACGCATACTTCATCTGTACAGTCGAGAGTAATGACTCGTCAAAAACCTCCAATTAGAATCATTGCACCAGGACGTGTATATCGTAATGAAACAATTTCTGCACGATCACATTGCCAGTTCCACCAAGTGGAAGGATTGTATGTTGATGAAAATGTTTCTTTTGCAGATATGAAACAAACGTTGCTTTATTTTGCAAAAGAGGTTTACGGGGCAGATACAGATATTCGATTGCGTCCGAGTTATTTCCCTTTTACAGAACCAAGTGCAGAGATGGATGTTTGGTTAGGAACAGAGACGGAGAAAAATAAAAAATTGACCAAAGGAACAGGTTGGCTGGAAGTATTAGGGTGTGGAATGGTTGACCCTAATGTTTTGGAAAACTGTGGAATTGATTCTAAAAAATATTCAGGTTTTGCATTCGGAATCGGAATAGAAAGATCTGCTATGCAAAAATACGATATAGGTGATATTCGATTGCTTTTTGAAAATGATGTTCGATTTTTAAAGCAGTTTACTTCAGCGATTTAAGAGGCGAACGCTACGCTTGACGGTCGTTTGCTTCGCATTACTTGACGGTGGACGGACGCTGCGCTTGACGGATCAAATAATTTGTGATTACACGTTTTATTGATCCGTCAAGCGTAGCGTCCGTCCACCGTCAAGTGATGCGAAGCAAACGACCGTCAAGCGTAGCGTCCGTTAAAAATTATTTAAAATAGAAAAGGAAGCGATACTTTGCTTCCTTTTTTACGTTTATAGCATAGAGTTTGGAGTGTAATTGTAGAGAAAAACATCGAAGACAAATTTTTAACAAGTAACCATTTAAGGTGAATATTATGAAACGTATTATTTTATTAATGAGTATTTTTTCCTTGCTAGCATTAGATTTGAGTGCTCAGGCGGAAGAACCTAGAGAGGAAAAAGTGACTATAGAAGGGCATGTTTTTACAGCCTATATTACAGGAAATGATACAATTATCATGGCTGATTTGGATGATATTTCTGTATCATCGCCTAAGAAATTTAAAAATAGAGAAGATCGTCGCCGTTATCGAAAGTATCGTTTTTATGGAGCTAAAGTTTATCCATATGCTTTAAAAGCCATTAGAATTTTTAAAGACGTAGAGGAAAAAACAGAAGATATGAGTAGAAGAAAAAGGAAAAGATATATCAGAAAAAAATATAAACAATTAAAAAGAGAGTTTAAAAAACCCTTGAAAAACTTGACGAAAACTCAAGGAATGTTGTTGATAAAAATGATTGAAAGAGAATTAGATACTCCTTTTTATGATTTGATGAAAGGAATACGGGGAGGTTTTACAGCCTCTTATTGGCATCAGATGGGCAAGTTTTATAACTATAATTTGAAAGAAGGATATGTGGAAGGAGCTGATCCGATATTGGATGTTGTGCTACATGATTTTGATGTTTCTTATAAGAAATAAAAACGGTTGACGGGCACTTCGTTTGACGGTGGACGGACGCTACGTTTGACGGATTCATGATTTTTAGATCGTCAAGCGTAGCGTCCGTCCATCGTCAAACGAAGTGCCATCAACCATTTTTTTTTCTTACTTTTGTTGCGCTTAAAAAAGACAACAAACAATGATAGATTACAGTAATTCGGAATTAATTTTAGATAAAAATATAGAATTGGAGGCAACTCCGATTAGTTGGAAAAGCCCTTCCAATTTAGCTTTAGTAAAATATTGGGGAAAATATGGACGACAACTTCCTCGGAATCCATCCATAAGTTTTACACTTAACAAAGCATTTACGGAAACAACGCTAGAGTATAAAAAAAAGACTTCAACCTCTGCAGGAGTGCAGTTAGATTTCTTTTTTGAAAAAAAACAAAACGATGCTTTCCGAAATAAAATACTCAAATTCATAGAGAGCATTGATGATATCTTTCCGTTTTTAAAACAATTGCATCTTACTATTCATTCCTATAATTCATTTCCACATTCAACAGGTATTGCTTCCTCTGCATCAGCGATGAGTGCGTTAGCATTATGTCTTTGTACACTTGAAAATAAATTGTTTGGAACATTGGAAAACAAGGCTGATTTTTTTCAAAAAGCATCTTATATTTCACGACTAGGGTCGGGGAGTGCATGTCGGTCGGTGTATCCACATTTGGCAATTTGGGGCGAATCAAAAGCAGCAGAAGGTTCCTCTAATCTTTATGCGATTCCTTGGAGTGAACAAGTGCATCCTATTTTTAAAACTTTCCATGATACCATTTTGATCGCAGATCGAAAAGAGAAAAGTGTAAGTAGTCGTGCCGGTCATGGATTAATGGAAGGAAATATTTTTGCTCAAAATCGCTACGATCAAGCCAATCAAAGATTTGAAAAACTATTGTTAGCACTTAAAACGGGCGACCTTGATACCTTTGGAAAAATTACTGAAAATGAGGCGCTTACCCTTCATGCTTTGATGATGACCTCTGAGCCATCATATATTTTGATGCGCCCAAATACTTTAAAGATGATAGAAAAGATTAGAGCATATCGAGCAGAGACAAATCAACCACTTTATTTTAGTCTCGATGCAGGCCCTAATATTCATCTCCTTTTTCCTGATAATATTAAAACAGATGTATTTGCATTTATCAAAAAAGAAATGGAACCGCTATGTGAAAATGGGGAATGGATTGCGGATGTAGTAGGGGAAGGAGCGGAAATCATTTAAAACGATTTTAATTGTTCGAGTTAGTTTGGAGTTGCTTGTAATAGTCAAACAACTCCAAACCATCTTAAATTATCTCTTCTTTATGTCCGATTACTTAAGTATTCAGAATAAGTTTTACCTTCCAAAAGCGCATTCATCCAATCTTCAAAAAGAAAGTATTGTATCAACCTTAAATAATCATCATCGGGGTGATTATTGACTATTGATTTAAGTTCAATCACTTGTTCCTTGATGTCTTTATTTGGGTTTAAAATATGAGAAAAGAATTTTAAAACCTTTTTATAAAATGGAGTTCCGTATTTAGGTTCTCTTTTAATCTTTCTTTTCTTAGAAGTCAACAAGTTTTGTAAAATATCGAAATCCCCACTTTCGTAATGACTAATCATATCGATAGTTTCATAAAAATAATTAAAAGCTTTTCCTCTACTTTTTGTCTTAAATAATCGGCGCAAATAAAACTGTACTTGAGTATGATTACCTACTGAAAGATAAGTCATCATTAATGAAAGGTAGGAAAAAATCACACTTCGTTCTTGTTCCTCACCATGTAAGTTGACCTCTTTTAATACGACTGGTTCTAGTTGATTGATGATATAAGAATGATTTTGTTTTTTACGTTGAAAAACCATTTCCATAACATATACCAAAATCATTTTTCGTTGAAAAAATGGATGATTTTTAGTGAAGGTTTTAATTTTTTTCAAAGTCTCTTCAAACTCATCTGAGCGATTATCTCGCATACAACAGTTTGCAAAATTAAAGCAAGCAGACCAAAATTTATTAGGATTACTCTCAATCAATAGTTTGTTTTCTTTAAACAAATCAAGAATTATTTTTTTATGCTCATATTCCTTTTTTGTATTTTTAGTGCTATGATACAAGTGACCCAATGCTGAATGAGTGTAATAAATCTGTTTTAAAATATCTTTATCTTTACTAATATCCTTTAATTCTTTGAGTAAAAAAGATTCATACCTATCAACTTCACTAGTACTAATTTTAGCTTTGGCAACTTCTCCTGCATTTAGACTAAGTTCATGATTAACCTTTTTTAGTTTGAGTATATCCGAGACTTTATGAGTTGCATAGATAGCCGAATCTAGTAATCCGAGACTTTCATTTTCTATTTGAATTTCATAAAAAGCTTTAAAGCGATATTCTAAATTGGTAATTGCAATAAGCTGAGTAAACTCTTCATGTTTAAAACAGAGTTTCTTTGTCTTTTGCAGCTTCTTATAAGCTTGAGCATAGAGGCATTTCTCAGTCAATATTTCTACCTCCTCAAGATTTTGTCGAATAATACTATTTATGGATTTTTTATAACGGAAGGAAGCAAGACTTTTCAATAAAAGATCGAAAAGCATAATTTTATAAACCTTTAAGTTCTTGCTTAATTTAGAATCCTGAAAATGGTTTTTTACCTCCTCTTCATCATAGGCCTTCATTCCATTGAGGTAATTAAAAAGTTCGGTAACTAAACTTTTTTCAGAAGAGAAGTGGATTTTAAAATACCGTTTTTCCGCAGCAGTCATCGCTTGGATGAGCTGAAAAATGTCATCAGTTGGTGTTTTCATACATTGAAGTACGTCCAGTAAGGATGTGTTATTTAGGTTAATTAATTTATTACAGATTCTGAAAATAAGGATGCTATAATAGCCTACCTTTGAAAGTAAGACATTAACATACTCTAAGTGAAATGAACCACTTATGGTTGTGTGTAGAGCATAACTATACTAGTCAGGTATAGTATATATAGCTATACAACAACTCTTAAAATCTATTTAAATTAATACGGTATATAAAAATCTTAAATGAAATGAAAGAGTAAACTTAACAACTAACTTTTGAGTTTCTAATAACTTTTTGGAAAGATTACAGTAGTATGTAATTGTATCGCAAAACTAGAAAAAAAAATAGAATAAATTAAATATTGGAAGTATAAATAGAAGACAATTTGAACTATGTACTGTAAAATTAGGATACTTCATTTATAGCCACGATAAAACTATTTAATAAATGCTATCCCAAAAACCATAACGGCAATAATTAACCCGTACATAAAAATGCTGTAGCAATACCTGAGATATTTATATTTTTTTGCTAAAACAATCCCCAAAAAATAAAGATCTCTCGTCATCGTACTATATAAAAAGTCAGAGTCTTTAATCATTTCTGTCATTCCCCAATCAAAGTCCGTCAATTTCATGTTATAAAAATTTCCAAAAAATAAAAGATTAGATTTTTTATTGAGAATGTCTTGACGGGTGACTTTTCCTTCTGTAATCTTGGGACGTGTGGATAATGTTGCAAAAATTATAGAACCCAAACAAACCATCAGTAAAACGACAGTAGGCAAAATTAACTTCTCATTAGAATCAAAACTAGGGACAAGTGTCGAGATAGTAATTGAAATAATTATCGCATTGATACTCAGCATAATATTCGCTTTGTTATCTGCTATAGAACTCAAATTGACATGAGTTCGATATGCGGTACGATACATCGTTTCTACTCCACGCCCGAGTTTGAGTTGACTTATTTCGCTTGTATTTTGAATAGCGATATGCGAGAGGTCTTTTTTAGGTTTGACTTTAGCTTTGTTCTTATCCTTGGATTTTTTTCCTTTTTTCTTTCCTTTCTTCTTTTCTTGCGCTGCTATTTCATCCATGCTAAGTACATTGGTTTCTGGGTGTAATCTAGTTTTGAGTTTGTTAAGTTGACGAATATGTTTTTTCTTTTTAGGATTGAAAAGTGCTTTAGCTTTTTCAGTATGATATTCTTGTCTAGTAATAAAGTCTAATTCAAAATCAATCCAATCTGGTTCTGACATCATATGATTTTTGGTCAACGTTAATTCTTGTCGAATACGTCCACATCTTTCCCAATATATCCTTTTCCCTAAATGACTCATATCGGAATCACATATAATTTGCTCTAATAAATTTTTAGGGCTCTGAGGCATTTTGGTAGCCAAAATACATTGTTGGATGGTATTAATATCACTTTCGTCAAAGTTGTATTTTTCGAGAAATTCCTTAGCATAATGTGCACTACGTTGTTCATGATCGATAGGCCCTTTGTCATATCCTGTATCATGAAACCATGCTGCTATAATTAATAACTCAGTCTCTTTAGAATGAAGGTTATGCGCTTTACTTAGTTCTTGAACGGCAGCGACTACATCAATTGTGTGTTGAATGTTATGGTATGCAAAACTTTCATGAACTTGTTCAGTAATGAAATTGGTAACGTAGGCTTCCACCTCCATCAAAAGCGCATTGACTACTTCCATATTTTGAGGATTATTAAATGAATCCGTAAAATATGAATTTTTTTTAAATTGGTTAGACAGTCGAGCGGGTTTTTATGTTGTCAATAGTTTTCATCATCAAGAATATCTTCTAGAACTTTTATTTTTTTTGAGATAGGGCTAGATTCTATTTCTTTGATAGGAGGTATTAATTTATATTTCCATATTCCAAAAATTAATATGAGGTGATAAGCGACAGAAAGATTTAAGACTTCTTGTTCATCTTGAAAAACCATAAAAAACAAACCTAGAGTTAGTAAGAACGCAATAAAAGTTATGGCAATTTTTTTCCCTACATCAGGAAGATTCTGTTTGTTAATAAACCAAACCGAAACAATTAATAGGATCCAATTGGGTATAGATAAAAGTAAACCAAAGCCAATCAGAAATGGAATTATAAATACTCCTTGAAATCCACCTTCTGTAATACCAAAAAATAATCCTAAAATAATAGGACTGATAAAAGCACTTGTTAACCATACTTTTGTGGAGTATTCAAAATGGTTTGATATGTCCATGTTTTATATTTTTTTAAAGATGTTATCGTCCAAAATATCATCTTTCCAAATCATGTCTGTAGTCGCATTCTGTAATGGAAAAACCCAAATACCTAAAGTGAGTGTAAACGAATATGCGATAGGCGCACCTATCGAAAACCGAAGGAAACGACTCCAATGAGATAAAATAAAAAATAAGAGGAAGGTTAAAATTACGGAGATGGCATTGATAATGATTTTCTTTTTTTGTTCTGTCATTTGGAGCTTGTTTATTTTCCATGTTGCGATAGAAAGTAATATCCAATTGGGAATAGAAGATCCAAAGCTGATACTTATTATCAAAGAAAACATATTCCATTTGCCTCCTAAAAGACCTGAGTTATTAGAAGCACTAAACATGAAAAATGCAGCCGTTAAAAACACACTTAATAACCAAACAAAGGTGCTAAACTTCAAGTAGTTTGGGATTTTAATTTTCATGAATTTTATTTTTTTTGTAAAAAATCCTTTCGCTCACCTTGTGCTAAAACAACTAAAGTAAAATATCCTAACAATAAAAATGCAGAAATTACTACAGCAAGTCCTAATGTTTGTGGATGTGTTAGTATATTTAAAATGTCAGCAAAAAGTGAGAATGGATTGGTAATGATATCCCAACTATTCCACCGCTGGATACGGCCTAAATAAATTCCAAAACCACACAATAATAAAACGATCACACTTGTGGCATAGACTGTAGTTTTTGAAAAAAAGTTTCTTAAAAATTGTTGTACTTCAAGTAAAGAAAGGTAGCCCAAGATTAATCCTGTCCATGCAAATGATAAAAATAACATCACATCATACCAAAGAGGAATGCCTATTCTTTTTTTCAAATGTAAAAAGTCAGTTAGGATGTAAGGAGCGTTTGGGAAAAAGAGCAACCAAAAAAACAATATAATTACAATTAAGGATTTAGAATTATATTTTTTATAAAAATGAGGTAGCATTATAGCAAGCAAATAAGGAATCCATGCTAAAAATAAATTCCAATTTAAGAACATAAAAGTCTGCTCTCCTCGATAAAAAGATAAATCACGTACACTATTAATTTTTCCATAATCAAAGTTGAGATATTCTAATCGATATGCAAAAAGTAAAAAACTAAACAAGGTGCTTACACTTAGAATTATAAATAATCTAAATTGTTGTTCACTTCTAAATAGTGATTTTATTTTTTTTAAATAGGTCATCTCTAAAGTTTTTTTTATTCAAAATGTTAAGAATATTTTTCACTTTTCATTGCAAAGATTGTCGCTCCTCCAACTTTATGGAGGAAGCGACATTTCCTGCACGTTCAACATTCTTTTCTTTGGCTAAATAGTCAAAGGCATATTTTTGGTAGGTCGTCTGAAAATCAGGTTTCGTAACGACTTGGTAGGTTCATTTAATAAATGTTCAAAGTTCCATTGAGCAACCGGGAGTGCCTTTCTACCTTTTTTAAACTCTTTGAAAAAAGCTTTGATATGTTCAGGTAAAAAAATCATCGCAACTATATTTGTGCCTACGATGTACAATGAATATTTGCGATTGCCCATCAGAAAAAACTGCATCCTTGCCTCATCCACAACTGTAGTTTTGTACTTTAATAATACATGATACACATCGTGACTTTCAAATTTTGGCATAAGTTCTAAACCTTCTTTTTCTAAAAAAATAGCAAGGTCATGACCGAGGGTGTAGGGAGGAAATTTTTTTAATTTTTTAAATCCCATCTTCCAAGGAATTTTCGATTTTTGAAAAAGTCGACCATAAATTGGTTTAGTCCATTCTACTATTTTGATCAGCAGTTTTTCCCGAAGGGCGATAAAAGGATTTAATAAAAATGTAGTTTTCATTGCTTTGTATTTTATTAAAAGTACTTTGTTTTTCAAAGTGAATAGGTAAAAAAAATAGCTTTATATTTTGTGATTTCTCAGGATAGCCACGAATACACCAAGGCGCGAAGTTTTTTTGATTAAACAAGAAATTAAAATCTTTGTGCCTTGGTGTATTCGTGGCTATAGTTTTAGTGATTAAAAACTACACCTCCTAAATCTAGTAGTACATTTTTCATTTACCTCCTTTTTAGCAAAGCTTCTAATGCATCGAGATGATCGTTAAAAGCTTTCTTTCCAGCAGCAGTTGTTGCGTAAGACGTTTGCGGTTTTTTTCCAACAAATTGCTTTTTTACTCGAACATATTTTGCTGCTTCTAGAGTTTTAATATGACTCGCTAGATTACCATCACTTACCCCCAACATTTCTTTAAATGTTTTGAATTCCACCCACTCATTGACCATCAGTAAGGACATGATGCCTAGCCGAGTTTTATTATCAAATTTCTTATTTAGATTGGTAATGATTTCTTTCATAATGAACCCTTAACAAAACGATTACTTCTACTCTTTTTCATATTTAAAATACATCACAGTTCCATAAATTATATGCAAAACTCCAAATCCAATTGCCCAAAATTCTAAGCCATAGCCTATATTAAATAAAGCAATCAAACCTAATCCTATTTCACACAATCCCAAATAATGAATATCACTCAATGTATATTTTCCTCCATTGACTAAGGCTAATCCATAGAATATTAGAGTGGTAGGTGCTACCAATCCGAATAATTCATAATCTAATAATGCCAAGCAGAAAACACCTCCTGCTACTAATGGAATCATCAAATTTAGCAATAGTTTTTGAGTTAAACTATCCCAAATCTTTTGCCCCTTTTTCTTAGCCTTTCGAGTAGTGAAAAATATTCCCGCCGCCAATGCAAATAACAAAACTAATGCTGCATCTAGAAAAAAGAAAGTCATATGATCAATACCCCAATTCTTTTCAGCAAGTTCTACTTCTTCATAAGAAAGATGAGGATGTATGGTGCTAAATGGTGTAATATCAAAATAAATATATACCGCTGCGGCGCCCATTAATGCAAAGATTCCTGCTGCAATTCCTGATAATCCACTCAAGGAAATAAAGCGAGAGGAACGTTCCATCAATGAACGGATTTCGCTAAGGTGCTCTAAATGTTCGTTTCTTTTATCCATTACCATATTTCAATTATTGTTGTTGAAAGTACTTTGTAATTCAAAGTTAATTGAATAGTTTGAGTTTTGCAAATGTTTTTTAGTTTTTAACCACAAAAGTTTGTTTCCTTTTGTGGTTAAAAATTAAAACGAATATCCAATTCTCAGATAAGCATTAAATTTTTCAGTATTGAAATTATATTCCGATCTAAAGGTAACAGGTCCAAATTGAGGAACTGCCATTCCGATCTCAAGGCCAGCTCCAATCATATTATCTTTTAATCCAGGTTTGGTAAAAACTTCCCCTTCCTGAACTAAATTAAATTCATCTAATTCATAATAACCATAATTGAATAAAGCAGAAAGGAAGTAATTATCCATTGGTTCTAATTGAAATTTAAGACCAGAGATTGCATATCGATTTGCTAACTGTTCCATATAATCAAAACCAACTACTTCCACAAAATAATCTTGTTGGGGGAGGGTAGTTCCTAAGTAAAATGAATTGATGTAATTACTTTGTTGTAATTCTGAGTAGCCGGCATAGTTAAACCATTGAAGAGAAGATTTTTTACTTAATGGAAATACATGTGAATAATTAAGTTGTCCATAATAGTTTTCGTTAGCAGAAGTATTTTGCACTTCTGCAACACGACTTCTAAGTGTTCCTTCAATAACGTATTTTCCTTTAAAATCAATTTTATATCCTTTGGTGGGGAAATATTTTCGATTGAGTTTGTCTCTTGAATATTCAAAAAATAAATAATTTTGACTCAAGTTAGCCGACTCCAATTCCTGTGTAGAGAAGACTTGTTTTTGTACATAAATTTCTGTTCCCCAACCCAGCCATACTGAAGAATGACTACTGATTCCTGAATACAACCCTAATTGATCTTTGGCGTGTTGCATTCCAAAACCGTCGGCAAGGTTTTGATTTTCAAAATAATCACCATTGTAGAAATTCCATTTCCCATCAATCCTAAAACCAAAGTTGGGACGAGAATTAGTATGGATTAAATAATCCACGAAAAAACCAGGAGTTTCTGAGACTCGCAAGTCAACCAACAATCTAGAACCTTTGACCAATAAATTTCGAAAAGTTCCATTTAATAGAATGACAGCATTTACATTGGTATCATAGAAACCTCCTGCACGGAGATAAACATTGCTACTTTGTTTTGTTCTAACTTTTAGTTGATAACCTCCTGTTTCAGGAATTAGTGAATAATCTACATAATTGAAAAAACCACTTGCATACATTCCCATTAATTTGTTAGTCAATTCTTTTTGGGTTAAAAGCTGTGGAGGTTTAATTTTTAAAAGTCGCAATAAAGTTGACTTACTTGATTTTTCATCTCCTTCAAATTCAATAGAAGTGATATTGAGTTCTGTAGGAATAGAAATAGTATCTCTTTTTTGAGGAGGAGGAGTTCCCGATAATTCCATTTGTTTTTTTAAAGCTCTGATTTGTGGCAACATCGCTCGAGCAGCTTCTTCACCAAGTGAAATCAAAGTATCGATATTACTAAAATCAAGAGAACCCATATCTTTTAAAGCAGGCATGACAAGGACATCAGATTTTTGTTGTTGCTCCTCAGTTGATTTTACCATTCCAAAAGAAGTCGTTTGACCGAGTACTCCTAGGAATGAAGTCAATTCTTCTTTAGTGGCTAAAGGTGCTCCTACATCAACGGCAATGACAAGGTCTGCGCCCATTTTTTGAACATCTTCTACAGGAAGATTTCGAACAAACATTCCATCAATTAAAGTTTGACCTTGAGTTTCGACTGGCTCAAAAACGGTAGGAATACAGGCACTTGCTCGCATGGCATCAGGTAAAAATCCTTTGTCAAAAACATAGCCTTCTCCTGTAATTAAGTCTGTCGCAACACAACGAAATGGGATACTAAAATCATCAAAGTTTTCAATTTGATGAACAGGCCAAGTTAATTGAGAAAGTAACATCGACATTTTTGCTCCTTTGATAAATCCTTTGGGAAGTTGAATCTTTCCATCAATAATTGGAAATGAAAATTGATATTTTTCACTTGCTTCTTTAGCTTCAATAGGTTTAAAGTTTCGAGAAACATCATCATTAAAATATTCTAACCAAGGAACAGAATGAGCAACTTTTTCCAAATCGGCAGCAGTATATCCAATGGCATATAACCCTCCTACAATACTTCCCATACTTGTTCCTGAAATAAAATGAGGTTCGATCCCTTCCTCTTCCAATACTTTTAGTACCCCAATATGTGCAAGTCCTTTTGCACCACCTCCACTTAATGTTAATCCTAGTTTTAAGTTTTTACTTTCTTCTTGTGCTGAAAGGTTTTGGAAAAATAAAACTAAAATAAAGAGTGTTAAAAATTTTCTCATAATTTGTTTTTTTACGATTGACGGACGCTTTGCTTGACGGTGGACGGACGCTGCGCTTGACGATTCGAATAATTTAGGATATAATTAAAAAATCAAAATTATTCGAATCGTCAAGCGCAGCGTCCGTCCACCGTCAAGCAAAGCGTCCGTCAATCGGTTATTAATCTACTTCTACCACCATTTCAATTTCTACGGCTAAATTTTTAGGCAAAGAACTCATGCCTACAGCTGACCGTGCATGTTTTCCCCTTTCCCCAAATACTTCCACCATCAAATCCGAAAATCCATTAATGACTTGAGAATGTTCTGTAAAGTTAGGTGTTGCATTGACCATGCCTAAAACTTTTACGATGCGTTTTACTTTATTTAAATCGCCCAGTTCAGCTTGCAAAGATGCTAATAATCTGATACCTGCTAATCGGGCGGCTTCTTGACCTTGTTCGATGGTTAAGTCATCGCCTAGTTTACCAGTATATAATGATCCATCTGGATTGGCAGAACCTTTACCAGCAGTATAGACCAGATTTCCCGTACGCACAGTATGCACATAGTTAGCCAATGGTTTTTTTAGTTTTGGAAGAGTAATATTGAGTTTTTTTAAATTGGCAATAGCATCTACTTTTGGTAAGCTATCTTTTTTAGTGGCGTTTTGAATAGCTGGTGAGCTAGAATTTTTGCAACTAAATATTAAGAAAAAACATATAATAAGGATTAAGTATCTCATAATAGCATGTATTTTTATTGAAAAATCGCAAATAAAGACATAAAACATTCGAAATTAAAAAAAATGGTTCACCTTTTTTAGTGGATTGATTAAATAGTCGGAACGCAGAGATATTATATAAAATAACACCCCAAGAGATTTTAACCAGTATTTCAGTTCCGACCCGACTATGGTCAGCTTTGACTGATTATGAATAGACAACAGCATATCCAGAAACTTGGTTTTATTTTTTATAAAACCAAGCTGGATTGCTAAAATAACTTTAAATTCAACCCCATAAAAAACAAACATAGCAACCTATATCCGCCATTAATAAAGAAGCAATTTTTTATTTTTCCCCTTAAAAAAACGAATTACTAATTTTAACTTATTATTAAACATAGCTCTATCGAGAGGAAATATTACATTTGCACTATGAAAAATTTAGATTTAATAGAAAAATATTTAAGTGAAGAACTCAATGCGAAAGAGCAATCTGAGTTTGAAATGCTTCGAAAAAGCGATAGCGACTTTGCGGAGGAGGTTCAGATGGCGGTTGCAGTTAATGCTGATTTTAATGTAAAACAAAAAGCGAGATGGCAGTCACTTATTAAAGATCAAGCTACTCCAGTACAAGAAACACAAGGGGCTAAGGTTCGAACAATGGCTCCACGTAAATCTTCTGTTAATTGGATTAGAAACATCGCAGCAGTTTTTATTCTTGGATTAGGATTTTCGTTAGCTTGGATGCTTTTCCCAAACTCAGATATGAATACTTTAGCTAATGAAGAACTAATCGATATATATTCGGCACCTACTTCATTTTTGGATGAAGAAGTTGTGGATGTAAATTGGAACAATGCAATTCAAGCTTATCGAGATGGACAATTTTCTATAGCAGTAGCAGCTATTGAAAGTTCAATAAAAAAGAATTCTGAGAAGCTAGATGAAAAGAATTTTTACTTGGGATTAAGTTACTTATATGAAGATGCACCAGATTTAGATAAAGCAATTAGTTATCTAAAAACGAGTAAAAAATTAAACGCTGACCTTCATCCTTCAGTAACCAACTGGTTTATGAGTTTGGCTTACTTGAAAAAAGGAGATAAAGAAACTGCAAAAACTTTGCTTCAAGAAGTCGTTAATGCTGATGACACTTGGAAAAAAGCGGAAGCAAAAGCCTTACTGAATAATTTATAAAAAAGAAACTTAAAACACCTTTCCTTGGGATTGTTAAGCTAGTCATCTAGGAAAAGAGTTTTAATAAAGAACTTTTTCGTTTTATGCTTTAGAATATATCCAAATTTAATGACCGAATGGTGTAAACTGTTCGGTCATTTTTTTTACGTAGCTGCCGTGCTTTAGCACGCAGTAAAAAAACTCCAAAAACACAAAACTTCACCTCTAAATTATCACAACCTCATTTCAATACCGTGTAAATAAGTAATCGGACATAAGTAATCATGCATTTATGACGGTCTATTTTTCGCCTATCCTTCGTTACAAAAATACTCACTACCCGTTGGGGTAGCTCCGTTTTTTGTGCCTTGACTAGACAAAAAATAGCCTCAGTCAAAATACACGATTACTTATGTCCGATTACTTAAAACTTCTTATGATGCACAAAAGAAATCTAGCCAACCGTAGTCGTAAAATAAATTTAGACTAGTCTAAAAATTTTTGTAGATTTGTATAAAGAATCAAATATCTAATGAAAATATCTAAGACAGAAGAGAATTATTTAAAAGCGATTTTTTCAATAACAGAAAAAGATCAGCCTTCCGCTAGTACTAATTCTATTTCCCATAAAATGAAAACAAGTGCAGCTTCCGTAACCGATATGGTAAAAAGATTGGCTAAGAAAAAACTAGTCATTCACGAAAGCCACAAAGGAGTACACTTGACAGAAACTGGAAACCAAATTGCAACAATGCTCGTACGTAGACACCGATTATGGGAGGTTTTTTTAGTGGAAAAATTAAATTTTTTATGGGATGAAGTGCATGAAATAGCAGAAGAATTGGAGCATATAAAATCTGATGAATTGATGGAACGGTTGGACGATTTTTTAGGAAATCCAAAATTTGATCCACATGGAGATCCGATACCAGATGCTGATGGCAAGTTTGCAACACGGCAACAAGTTGGATTAAATGAATTGGAGGAAGGCGAGGAAGGATTAGTTGTAGGTGTACAAGAATCTTCCACTCCATTTTTGAAATATCTAAATCAATTAGGGTTGGGGCTAGGATCAGAAGTAAAGATTTTAGAAAAATACGATTATGATAATTCAGCAAAAATTTTACTAAATAAAACAAATGAGATTGTGATAACAGGTAAGGTTTGTCAAAATCTTTTTTTACAAAAAAAATAAGAAAACAGAATTCACAAAAACAGCAACATGAAAAGAATACAAATAATAATTTTGCTTTTTGTATTTCCATTGTTATCAATCGGAGCAGAGCAACCTAAAATTATAGCTACAGCATCTATGATTTCTGATATGGCTCAAAATATTGTAGGTGATAAATTCAAAGTAGTTACTATTGTTCCAATTGGAAAAGATCCACATACTTACGAACCTACTCCAGGTGATGCATCGATGGTTGCAAATGCAGATGTAATTTTTAAAAATGATTTAACTTTTGAAGGTTGGCTAGGAAAGTTAATTGATAATTCAGGTACGAAAGCACAGGTTATAAAAGTAACAGATGGAGTGGATGTAATTGAAAGTGTGACCTACGCTAATTCTGCTGATCCTCATGCTTGGATGAATGTAATGAACGGAATCGTCTATGCTGAAAATATCAAAAATGCAATGGTCGAATACGATCCAGCGAATAAAGAATTTTACGAAAAAAACTTTATTGCGTATCGAAAAAAACTACAAGGACTAGATCAATACATTCAAGATCAAATCAAAAAAATTCCTGAGCAACAGAGAATTTTAATTACCTCACATGATGCATTTCAGTATTACGGTCGGAGATATGGAATTCGTTTGGAATCTATTTTAGGAACTTCAACTGATGCTCAAGCACAAACTTCTGATATTGTACGATTGGATAAAGTGATAAAAAATAACAATGTACCTGCGGTTTTTATAGAGTCCACAGTTAATCCTAAAATGTTGCAGCAACTTGCCAATTCTAATGACATCACAATAGGTGGATCACTTTATTCGGATTCGATTGGGAACAAAGATAGTAATGCGCCTACCTACTACGATATGCTAAAAGTTAATACGGATATCATAGTCAAAGCTTTGTCCAGAGAAGTACAGCCAAAAGTAGTAGTGGAATCTGAATCTAATAATGGAATTTTATATGGAATTCTAGGTTTGCTTTTTATTGGAGCATTTCTTTTTGTATATCGAAGTTTGAATAATTAATATTCAATCACTCGATAGTCTCAATATTCAATACCATAATCTCAATACTAAAAAAACATGGATTCAACCATTTCAGTAAAAGGACTTTCAGTTTCTTATGAAAGAAAAAGAGTCTTGACCAATATATTTTTAGAGATAGAATCAGGCAATATTTATGGTGTGGTTGGACCTAATGGTGCAGGTAAATCTACTTTGTTTAAAGCAATACTCGGATTGATCGAATCAAATACTGGAGTGATAAAAGTGAATGGAAAAGGAATAGAAACCCAGCGGAAAGAAGTGGTCTATGTTCCTCAAAAAAATGATGTAGATTGGACATTTCCCGCTACTGTTTTTGATATTGTATTGATGGGGCGATACCCACATAAAAAGATCTTCCAACGACTTAATAAAGAAGATAAAAGAATAACCATGGAGGCATTGGAAGAAGTGGGGATGGCTGCATTTAGAGATCGACAAATTGGAGAACTTTCAGGAGGGCAGCAGCAAAGAGTTTTTCTTGCAAGAGCACTTTGCCAAGAGGCAGATGTTTTCTTTTTGGATGAACCATTTGTTGGAGTCGATATGACAACAGAGGAAAGTATTATCAAAATTTTAAAGAGATTGGCAGAAGAAGGTAAAACTTTATTGGTGGTTCATCATGATCTTTCTACCGTAGAACAATATTTTGATAAAGTGATTTTATTAAACCAAAGATTGATTGCCTACGGTGATACGGAAACTACTTTTACTCAAGAAAATATCGCAAAAGCCTATGGTGGACAGTTACCGATTTTGCATAAGACAGGTATGATTTAACGATTAATGATTAACGGTGAACGATTAATCAAGAATTGTGATAATTAATCGTTCACCATTAATTACTGATCATTATTATTCAAGTATTTCAACTCCAAGCACTTTTTTGACTAGCATTTTTTCTCCAGCCTCAGGGATATCCTCCATCGTTTCTTCCCAATTAACTTTTATTTTTTTCCCTCTTACAGATTCCCAATTATCGACATTAAGATCTGCGGCGCCTTCATAAGCTCTCCATAGCGTAAATGTATTTTCTTTTTTATTTTCATCTTTCACATGGATATAGTAATAATCACCTTCTTCTAAAGTGAGAAAAGTTCCAATTGTAGTTCCTGCGTTATCATCAGTTTTTGTTGATGTTTTTGCTGGGGGAGGGGCTTGATTAACTTTTTTCTCGGGAGGTGTTTCGACTATATCTTCAAGACCAGCATCTTGATTGCTACTAGAAGTTTCGGTAGTATTTTGAAAGCAACCAGAGCATCCTGAACAAAAAAGTAATGCTATTCCTAGTGCATAAATTATATTGTGTTTTATCATGGTGTCATAATTTTTGATTGATATAAAAGGTTTCAAAATCAAAGGTACAAGAACTTAATTATAAATTATGGATAATCGCTATGGTAAAAAATCCTGAAATTAGAATTGCAAAAGCAATAGGAGCACCTGTTCTAAGTGAAATTGCTGAATAAACTCCAAGCCCTAAAACATAACCATTTAAAAGACTTTTTAATAAAAAAATAAAACTGAATTGAGAGAGCCTTGACATAGATAAATATTCTGAAGGCCCCATAAAACGGATCGCAAAAAAAACAATTAAATAACTCACAAGAACAATGAAATTACACCAAAAGAAAAATTGACGATGCTTTAAATTTTTGATTTTTACTTTTTTGATAAAAAAATAAAGAGTAGCCAAGATTCCTATATTTTCAATAAATAATTTTTCTGATTTCGAACTGGTTGCTGAAAAGAAAAAAAAGAAACTTAAAATGAATATAGAAATAAAGGCAATTTTCCATATCTCAGGTTCTTCATTTTTTAACTTATCAGGAGCATCTAAAATTTCATTAGTATTCATCACATTTTATATTAAATCATTACATTTACTCCAAGTGAGGAAGTCTCGTCGTATGCTTAATTTCTTTAATTACAAATGATCCTTTTATCTGCGCAACCCTTGGAAGACTCGCAATCTTCGCTGCATAAAAATCATGATATTTATCCAATTCAGGCGCAATCACTTTTAGCATAAAATCATTTTGTCCTCCCATCAAATAGCATTCGACGATCTCAGGAGTAGCTGCTACTGCTTCAAAAAACTCATTTGCTTGTTCAAATTTTTCCACCTTCAAAGAGCCTTCTAAAAAAACGATAATCGAAGAGGTCAATTTTTTACGATCCAATAAAGTGACATATTTATCAATGACACCTTCTTTTTCCAAACGCTTGATTCGTTCGTAAATAGGCGTCTTCGTCATATTCAATTTGGCTGCAATTTCTTTGATGTTGATCTTTGCATCTTCTTGCAACATTTCCAAAATTTTTTGATCGATCGCGTCAAGGTTTATTTTCATAGGAAAAATTACTTTTAAACAATTAAAAACAAAACAATGAAATTTATTTTTCCTTCAAAATTAATAAAATTTAGGAATGATTTCTTGAATGTGTTCATTTTGCCAATATGATTGCTAAAATATGTAATTTTGTAATCGATTTGAACGTATGGTGTTTTTATATAACAAAATCATCACTTTGTTCGTAAAATCGTTAATAACTTATTTTAAATAAAAACCTTAATAAATTTAATTTTTTATGGAAACCACAAAATTGAATTACAAAGTTAAAGACATCGCATTAGCGGCTTGGGGAAGAAAAGAAATGGATTTGGCAGAAGCTGAAATGCCAGGATTAATGGCAATTAGAGAAGAGTTTGGAGATGCTAAGCCATTGGCTGGAGCACGTATTGCTGGATGTTTACACATGACTATCCAGACTGCTGTTTTGATCGAAACTTTAACTGCTTTAGGTGCTGAGGTAACTTGGTCATCTTGTAATATCTTTTCTACACAAGATCAAGCTGCTGCTGCAATCGCTGCTACAGGAGTCCCTGTTTTTGCTTGGAAAGGAATGAACGAAGAAGAATTTGACTGGTGTATTGAGCAGACATTAACTGCATTCGAAGGTGGTAAGCCTTTAAATATGATCTTGGATGATGGTGGTGATTTGACGAATATGGTTTTAGATCGTTACCCTGAAATGGTAGATGGTATTGGAGGAATTAGTGAAGAGACTACTACAGGTGTTCACAGATTGTATGAAAGACAAATGAACGGAACTTTGGCTTTACCTGCAATCAACATTAATGATTCTGTTACTAAATCTAAATTTGATAACAAATACGGTTGTAAAGAATCTTTAGTAGATGCAATCAGAAGAGCAACTGACATCATGATGGCTGGTAAAGTAGCTGTTGTTGCTGGTTACGGAGATGTTGGAAAAGGTTCTGCTGCTTCTTTAAGAGGTGCAGGATGTAGAGTTATTGTTACAGAGATTGATCCTATCTGTGCGCTTCAAGCTGCAATGGACGGATTCGCAGTAAAGAGAATGGAAAATGCATTAGCTGAGGCTAGCATCGTTGTAACTGCAACTGGTAACAAAGACATCATCAACGAAAAGTATTTCAGAATGATGAATGATAAAACTATCGTTTGTAACATCGGACACTTCGATAATGAAATCGATATGGCTTGGTTAAATGGTGCATATGGTGATACTAAAGATGAGATCAAACCACAAGTTGATAAATATACTGTTGACGGTAAAGACATTATTGTTTTAGCGGAAGGTCGTTTAGTAAACTTAGGTTGTGCAACTGGTCACCCATCTTTCGTAATGTCTAACTCTTTTACTAACCAAGTTTTAGCACAGCTAGAATTATGGAACAATAAAGACAATGACACTTACAAAAATGAAGTGTATATGTTACCTAAGCACTTAGATGAAAAAGTAGCAAGATTACACTTAGCGAAAATTGGTGTTGAATTAGAAGAATTATCTCAAGAGCAAGCGGATTACATCAGCGTAAAAGTTGAAGGTCCATACAAGCCTGAGTACTACAGATATTAATAGTTAGAAATATGGAGGTTGCTGACCTTCATTATTTTATAGATAGAAAAGGATGTTCGATTAAGTTCGGGCATCCTTTTTACGTTCCTACAGCTTTAAAGTAAAACGACTTTTCAAGTCGTCCCGTTATTCGATCAAAAAAAAAGAACACCCCTTCCAAAACAAATTCCTCAATTATTTGTTTAAGTGAAATTAATGTCCGTTTTTTCACTAAAAACAACTTAAAATTATTTGTAACTTATATTTTGCAAAATAATTTCACTACATTGTCAATCGGACTTAATAAGAGGCAAAACTATATCGAATAACCAATTTACACTACCTAACCATGACTTCTAATTGCATTTGCAAAAAAAAGAAAACGCGTGAACTGCGAAGTTCAAAGCTCTCTTTCTTAGGAGTCCTATTCATAGCCATACTTCCAAAATGTCCTTTTTGTATCCTAGCATATTCAAGTGCCATCACCCTTTGTAGTGGAAAAAAAATCTATCACCATTCACCTGAATGGTATTCTTATATCTCCATTTTTTTAGCTGTATTTACATTGTGCATTGTGCTCTATAATTATAAAGGTGTCAAAACCATTATAGCGGCATTGCTAGTAATAGCAGGGAGTTATTTTTTATTTGATAGTGAAATGTACACAGGTGAGTTGTCTGATTATTATTTGGGTGCTGGATTGCTGCTAACTGGAGTTTGGTTAAATGCGAACATGATGTTTTTTTACAATAAATATTTTAAGAAAAATCTAGAAAAGAAATTTCAAAAATTATCCATTAGAAATAATGTTGAATGAAGAATTTTGAATTTTGAATGGGTCGAAAATCTTATTTGTCTTAACAATCAACGTTTTTTTGAACATTCAAAATTCAAAATTCCCCATTCAAAATTAAATAACGAATCCTATTTTTTAACCTAAAAATTTCACTTACATATGATTCCAGAAAGTTTTGCCTATTCTGCTCCTACTACGATAGAAGAAGCATTGGCGCTACTCCAAGAACATGGAGATGATGCTAAGATTCTTGCAGGAGGCCATAGTCTTATTCCAATGATGAAACTGAGGTTTGCATCTCCCACACATCTCATTGATATTAATAATATACCCGGACTTTCTTATGTAAAAGAGGAAGATGGTTATTTAAAAATTGGTGCAATGACCAAAGAAGTGGAAGTAGAAGAATCTGATATTATTCATAAGAAATATCAAATTTTTATGGATGCTACTAAATTGATTGCAGATCCACAAGTTAGAAACTTTGGAACATTAGGAGGGAATCTAGCACATGGTGATGCTGCTAATGACCATCCTGCTGTAATGATTGCTTTAGGTGCCGAAGTAGAAATAACAGGGCAAGAAGGCAAACGTACCGTTGGTATCGATGACTTCTTTCATGGTTTTTATACTACCGCTATTGATGATGGTGAAGTATTAACAGAAATTAGAATTCCTGCGGCAAGTGGTAATTACGGATCAGCTTATCATAAAGCAGAACGTAAAGTTGGTGATTATGCAACAGCTGGTGTTGCGGCAATGATTCAGGTTGATGATAACGGTAAATGTACCAAAGCGGGAATTGGTTTGACAAATGTTTCTCCACTTCCTCTTAGAGCAAAACGTTCGGAAGAGGTTTTGATTGGGTCTGATTTATCAGAAGCAGTTATTGCACAAGCAGCACAATATGCAGCTGAAGATTGCAGCCCTTCTGAAGATCTTCGTGGTAATGAAGAATATAAAAGACATTTAGTAAAAGTGATTACCAAACGTATGATCAATAAGGCAATGTCAAGAGCAACAAAAAAATCTGCTGCAGAGATTAAAAAAATGTTAGAACCAGAATTAGTTGAATACGCTAAGTCTATCGGAATAGATGCTCATGTAGACGATCTCAAAGCCGACACATTAGAGAAGGTGCTCAATAAATTAGGATACAAATAACCATGTAAATAAGAAGAAAATGACTAAGAAAATAACTTTAAAAATAAATGGAACTGAGCATACCATGGAAGTAGAACCTCGTATGTTATTGGTTCATGCAATAAGAGAAAATGCAGCTTTGACAGGGACGCATATTGGATGTGATACTTCGTCATGTGGTGCATGTACAGTTTTAATTAACGGTAGATCTGCAAAGTCATGTACGGTATTAGCAGTACAGGCTGATGGTAAAGAAATCGCAACAGTAGAAGGGTTAGCTACAGCCGAAGGTTTGCATCCAATCCAAGAAGGTTTCCACCTTAACCATGCTTTGCATTGTGGATTTTGTACGCCAGGTATGATGATGCGATCGGTTGAATTGTTAGAAAAAAATCCTAATCCCACAGAAGATGAAATCAGATGGGGGATTTCTGGTAACCTCTGTCGATGTACAGGTTACAATAATATTGTTTCAGCTATACAATGGACTTCTGCAAAAATGCAAGGAAAAGAACTTCCTTCTACAGATCCAAAATTTGTGTAATCTGATTTAGAATTTGAAATCTATGATTATGGATTATAGATTAAGGATGTCGAAAAACGTGTTATTCTTTTACATTAGATTCACGTAAAAAGGACAATCCATAATCTTTAATCCATAATCCATCATTTCATTTTTTTTTACTAAAAAAAAATTAACTCATGATAAAATGTAAAACATCGAAAGAGATCGGAGGGATGGGGCATTCCAAAAAAAGAAAGGAAGATGCTCGATTCATTCAGGGTAAAGGCAATTATGTAGATGATGTCAAATTACCTGGAATGTTATATATGGACATTGTAAGAAGTCCTTATGCTTACGCAAAAATAAAAAGTATTGATGCTACGGCAGCATTAGCTATTCCAGGAGTAGTGGCTGTTGTAACTGGTAAAGACTTAGAAAAATATGGCTTGCATTGGATGCCAACGCTAATGTCTGATACTCAAATGGTATTACCAACTGATACCGTAATGTATCAAGCGCAAGAAGTAGCTGCTGTTATTGCAACAAGTAGGTATCTTGCTCGTGACGGTAAAGAAGCAGTCATGGTGGATTACGAACCAATGAAACCTTTAATGGATCCTTTTAAAGCATTGGATGAGGATGCACCTGTTTTGAGACCAGACCAAGAAGGAAAAACAGATAATCATATTTGGCATTGGGAAGTAGGTGATAAAGAAAAAACAGCTGCTGTTTTTGACAATGCAGATGTAGTGGTAAAACAACAAATGCATATTCCAAGAATCCATGTGGCATCTATTGAAACATGTGGTTGTGTAGCATCTTATAATAAGGTGGACAATCATTTGACGATGTATATGACGACACAAGCACCTCATGCAATCCGTACGGTGATCGCTTTAGTCGCAGGGCATGTGGGTTTGACCGAGGAAAAAATTAGAGTTATTTCTCCAGATATTGGAGGTGGATTTGGCGGTAAAGTTCCTGTATACCCAGGTTATGTAATTGCGATTGCAGTTTCATTTTTGACAGGTGCGCCTATCAAATGGATAGAAGATAGAAGTGAAAATTTACAAGCAGATTCATTTGCTCGTGATTATCATATTACTGCGGAGATGGCTGGAACAAAAGATGGAAAAATCCAAGCCACTCGTTTTAAAGTTTTAGCCGATCATGGTTATACAGATGCCTCAGCAAATCCTTCAAAATTTCCAACAGGACTATTTTCTATAGGAACAGGTTCCTATGATTATGGTGCTGCTTATATGGAAGCAGATGCAGTTTATACGAATAAGCCTCCTGGTGGAGTTGCTTATAGATGTTCGTTTCGGGTAACGGAAGCGGTACATGCCATTGAGCGTATGACAGATATGTTTGCCAAAGAAGTCGGTAAAGATCCAGCGCAACTTAGAATGGAAAACTTTATCAAAAAAGAAGATTTCCCTTGGGCGTCTCCAACTGGTTGGTCTTATGATAGTGGTGATTATCACGCTGGTCTTCAACTCGCAATGGATGCTATCGGTTATGATGATTTAAGAAAAGAGCAGATTGAAATGAGGAAAGAAGGTAAAAAGTTTTTAGGAATTGGAATCTCTACTTTTACAGAAGTGGTAGGTGCAGGACCTTCAAAAGATTTTGATATTTTAGGTATTAAAATGTTTGATAGTGCAGAAATCAGAGTGCATCCAACTGGAAAAGCGATTGCAAGATTTGGTACGAAGTCTCAAGGACAAGGGCACGAAACAACCTACGCTCAAATCATTGCAGAGGAGTTAGGTATTCCAATGGAACATATTCAGATAGAGGAAGGTGATACAGATACTGCACCTTACGGATTAGGAACTTATGCAAGTAGAAGTACACCAACGGCTGGTGCTGCTGCTGCTATGGCTGCTCGAAAATTAAGAGACAAAGCCAAAAAAATTGCAGCACATCTTCTTGAAGTTTCAGAGCAGGATTTGGAATGGGAGCCAGGTAAGTTTTTTGTAAAAGGTGCTCCTGAAAAAGCTAAAACAATTCAAGAAATTGTATTCGCAGCTTATACCAATCATCCTGAAGGAATGGAAGGTGGTTTTGAGGCAACTCACTATTATGATCCACCGAATTTAACTTTCCCATCAGGTGCTTACATCTGTGTAGCAGAAGTTGATGCAGAAACTTGTGATATTAAAGTCCGAAGATTTGTTGCTATCGATGACTGTGGAAATATTATTAATCCTCAGATTGTACAAGGTCAAGTTCATGGTGGTTTGACACAAGGTATCGCTCCAGCCATGTATGAAGAATTAATTTACGATGACGCTGGAAATATTCTTAACGGAACATTTATGGACTACTTGGTTCCAACAGCGGTAGAGTCTCCAAGCTGGGAAACTGGTCATACGGTTACTCCTGCACCACATCATCCGATTGGCGCAAAAGGGGTAGGAGAGTCACCAACAGTTGGTGCGCCACCTGCCATCGTAAATGCCATTGTAGATGCTGTTGCACATTTAGGAATTAAACATCTTGAAATTCCAGTTACACCTTTTAAACTATTTAAAGAGTTACAAAAGGTTGGATATTTTAAGAAGGATGCATAAAAGAAATTAAATGCTGGACAATTAATTTTGTCCAGTATTTAGTATTTTTTTTATCTATAATTGTAACTACTTAGGTGTGAGGAGTCAGGAGAGAGGAGTCAGGCCGAAATAACTTAGAAAATAATGAATAGCTTTTTTACTTTCTGAATATAGTTATTTATTTGCTTCAAAATAATTTCGACCTGACTCCTGACTCCTTGCCCCTGATACCTAAGCAGTTACCTAGAATTTTTTTAATTACAAAAGATTTCGAAATAGCTAAATAGTGGTGATAGACAATCCTAGAGATTTAATTCCTATAATAGATAAATTAGGATACGTTATTGACGAAGAGTTAGCAACTGTACTTTTTCTAATGCAAAAATTGGAAAAGCCTCTTTTGTTGGAAGGTAATCCAGGTGTTGGAAAAACTAAGGTCGCTTATATCTTAGCAGATATGCTTGGTTACGAATTGGTACGTTTGCAATGTTATGAAGGTCTTGATGTAAACAATGCGATTTACGAATGGAACTATCAAAAACAATTGCTAGCAATAAAAATTTCTGAAAGCAGTAGTAAGTCTGATAAAGAAAAAGAAGAAATGATTTTTGGTGAAGAATATCTTTTAAAAAGACCTTTATTAAAAGCTATTTCAAATAACAAACCGATGATTTTGCTCATTGATGAAATTGATAGAGCAGATGAAGAGTTTGAAGCTTTTTTGTTAGAACTACTTTCTGATTTTCAAATAAGTGTACCAGAATTAGGAACTATAAAAGCAAAACGAAAACCGATAGTTATATTGACTTCCAATAGAACTAGAGAGTTAAGTGATGCTTTAAAAAGAAGATGTTTATATCATTGGGTGGATTATCCTTCACCTGAAAAAGAAATGAAAATTGTCAAAAAACATCTTCCGGATATTGAAATGAAACTGGCAGAAAAGATTGCCTCTTTTGTTGAAAAAGTACGAACGTTAAAATTAGATAAAACACCTGGTATCGCAGAAACAATAGACTGGGCAAAAGGAATTGCCGCACTCCAAAATGATGATGCAGCGATGTACAATAGCTTGTCTTGTTTGTTAAAATCTAATAATGATATCAGGGCTGTAAAAAAAGAATTTTTCACTAAGGGATGAGATTTAAATAGATTTAGATTTTTCGGTAGCTTATTTTGGTCTTAGATTTTCTTTAAAAGAAGGAGTATTGTTGATACTATGACTGATTTTAAAGA
The DNA here is from genome assembly GCA_947561585.1 of Caprella mutica. Taxonomy (NCBI): domain Eukaryota; kingdom Metazoa; phylum Arthropoda; class Malacostraca; order Amphipoda; family Caprellidae; genus Caprella; species Caprella mutica. The sequence continues at coordinate 2,546,353 of CANNZV010000010.1, forward strand.
AAAAAATAAGGGCAAAAGAAGCAGCGAAAATTCTAAATCTATTTAAATCTCATTCCTATATCATAAAACAATAATCATGTCTTTAAAAGAATACGAAGATTTAGATAAAATTAGATTAGAAGAAGGAAGAAAAAGTAGAGAACATTATAAGTCTCTTAACCTTCCTGGTGATAGAAAAAAAACAGGTGTTGATATGGCAGCTGCTCGAAAGCGATTGGCGGAGATGGCTAAGGAAAGAGAAAAGCCTAATCACAGTAGTAGTAACGAGGAAGAATAATATTTTTTTCAATGGGTCAACATTATACCCAATTTTCTAGCTTCTCGGAAGCCTTTATCGGCTTTGTACAGGAAGCAAGAAATCGTGGTTTTCAAACTGGTATCCAATGTACAAAGGATACATTTGAAAGTGCTTTATTTGGTTTGTGGCCAGATGAAGCACTCTTTGAGTATGCGCTTACTAGTTTGTTTTGTCAGGAGCAAGAGGAACGAGAAGTTTTTAAAAATTTGTATAAACAATTTTGGAGACAAAAAGGAACGGTCATTCGAGACAAAAGAACCAATAAAAATAAGACGAATATTCAAACCAATAAAGTCAGTACCGCTGTAATGCTTGGCAAAGGAAAAACGGACACAAGTGAAGAAACAGAAGAAGCCAAAACCACTACAGGTGCTAATGCAAAGGAAACATTAAAGCGCACAGATTTCGCTTACCTCACCAAACATCAATCTGATTTATTAGATGAGCTTTCTGAAAAGTTGGTAAAAGAAATGAGCCAGCGGCTGAAGCGACGAAAGCAGAAATCCAATAAAGGTCAAATTGATATTGGTAACTCCATTCGAATGAATATTCAGAACGGTGGTAATATCATAAAGCTTGCGAAAAAAAATAAGAAACAAGATAAATACCGTTTGATGGTCTTACTAGATGTCAGCGGTTCAATGGATAAATATTCTTTTTATTTATTAAAATTTTTATGGGCACTTCGTTCCAACTTTAAGCAGATAGAAGTGTTTACTTTTAGTACCAAGCTGATGCGCATTACAGAATATATTTCTGATAAAAATATGGTAGGTGCATTAGCAATGGTTTCGCAACATGCCAAGCATTGGTCAAGCGGAACTAAAATAGGAGAATGTTTGAAAGATTTTAATGATAATTATGCCAAGCGATATCTCAATGGAAAAACGATGACGATTGTTTTGAGTGATGGATTAGATACAGGAGAACCAGAAGTATTAGATACTGCAATGCAGCAAATTAAAATGAGAACAAAGAAATTGATTTGGCTCAATCCTTTAAAAGGAATGCGAGGTTATGAACCCATTCAAATGGGGATGAAAGCGGCACTACCTTCTTTAAATCATTTTGGTTCTGCCCATAATTTTGAAAGCCTACTTACTTTAGAAAAATTACTACAAGATGCATAATGCTTTTATTGATAAATTAAATGAACTTAAAAATAGTGCGGAAGCTTATGCCATCGCAATTATTGTACGTCGAAAAATTCCCTCGTCAGGTAAGCCTGGAGATAAAGCAATCATCACAGAAGATGGGCAAATCCATGGTTGGATAGGAGGTGGATGTACAAGAGGCATTGTTTTGAAAGAAGCATTATTATCCATAAAAGAAAGGAAACCGAGATGTGTTTCTATCACTCCAAGTAAGATAGAAGGTGCAGATGAAAATACAAAAGTGTATGCCATGACTTGTCAAAGTGGAGGAGAGGTAGAACTTTATATTGAGCCTGTTTTACCCAAACCTCAATTAGTTATTTTTGGAAACTCTCACATTGCAACAGCTCTAGCTAGAGTTGCCAAGGCCATAGATTATCGAGTCGATGTGGTCATGAGCGCTCCTGATAAAAATGTTTTTCCAGAAGTAGATAGTATAGTTGATCTCAAAGATTTAGATGTAGATCAAATCAGCTCATCCGCTTATATTGTTGTTTGTACACAAGGTGAAGGTGACGCGGAGGCATTAAAGAAAGCACTTTCAATAGGATCTAATTATTTATCTTTTGTAGCAAGTAGAAAAAAAGCGAATGCTATCTATACAGAAGTGCGTGATATGGGAGCCACTTTTGACCAACTCAAAACAATAAAGACACCAGCAGGTCTTGACATTGGAGCGAAAATGCCTAATGAAGTGGCAATTAGTATTGTTGCTGAAATTATTAAAAATTATAGAAAAGTTGATGAATTGGTTCAACCAAATGATGATAAAAAAGAAGAGGTTGTTTTAAAGAATGAAGACTTCTACATGAATCCAGTTTGTAATATTCCAGTTCAGAAAAGTACTGCCAAACATGTTTTGGAATACAAAGATGAAAAAGTTTATTTCTGTTGTGATGGCTGTAAAGTTAGTTTTGAGAAATCACCAGAGAAGTATATGGAATTGACGACCTAAATCTAAATAGAAAAATAAAACAAGTTGACTGTTGCGATAAAATAGCTCGATAAATAATTATCTTTGAATAGAGAGATGACACCTTGCTGCAAAGCAAAGAGCTGTTGCAAAAGATGTCATTTCTAATTTTTTTAAATTAAAAAATCTTTATTTTATGAAAACCAACATAACAAAAGTTTTCCAAGTTACAGAGCCTATGGACAAAGTGTGGGCAAACTTAAGTAATCCAGCGGGGATTGTAAATTGTGTACCAGGTGCAACATTGATTTCTCAGTCGGATGAAAGAAATTTAAAAGGAGAAGTATTGACGAAATTTGGTCCTGTAAAAGTAAAGTATAATGGCGATATCGTAATCACCGAATTGGACGAAACCAATCATGTGATGAAATTAACAGGACGTGGTTTAGACTCTAAAGGAAAAGGAAGTGCTGATATGGATATGATCGGAACCATTGTTCAAAAGGAAGGTGCTTGTGAAGTAACTTTTAATATGGAAATTACAATTACTGGAATGTTAGCACAGTTTGGTTCTCGTTTGATTAATGATGTAACCGATCATTTGTTAAATCAATTTGTAGATAATTTCAAAAAGAAATTAGCTGGTGATGAAGTGAATAATGAAATCAATGCAGCAAAAATGACTGTTGAAATAACTAAGAAAAAAATTAGTAATTTCTTTGGCGGAGGGAAGAAAGATGATGCTTCTAATGGTTAAAATACAAATGAAATAATTGAGGCATTCGATGCCTTAGGATATGTAGTCGATGAAGAATTGGCTACTATTCTTTTTTTTATGCTATAGTTGGAAAAACCTTTGTTACTAGAAGGTAATACTTGTATTGGAAAAACAGAGTCGGAGGGGAGTTGGAAAGATCTTAAAAATTTAATTCTCATTTTTGATAAAATAATTAAAACTAATTCCTGGGGACATAAACAATCGATCACTATCACTTGGGTTGAAAAGGAATGTAATTTCAGGCTTAATTATCCATTTATTGAGATCTTTCCCAAACCCTGCATTTATACTAATACTAATAAAGTTTCCCAAAAAATTTTCTTCTAAAAATTGTATATACCGTACATGGACACCTAATTCAGATTTAGAATTAAAGATATGGTTGTACATTATTCCAGGTGAGAGATAGGTTGTTCCAAATTTGTTAGGAGTGAATCCAATATTTTCAATTTTTGTAATTATTCTACCAATGGGGAGACTGATTGCCAATCTTCCTCCTGGAAAAATATATTTTGGGGTAAACTCAAAGAAGTTTGTAACTATTTTATCATTAAATCCCTCTTCTATTACAAACAATCGAGACCAACTGACTTTTAATTCAATATTATCAAGAATACTATATCCAACTCTTAATCCAATGTTATTGTTAACTGCCTTATTTTCATCTCCACTTATGAATTGTCTACTTGCCAAAGCAGAAGCCTCAATTGTACCCTGTCCATTTCCTGTTGCACGGTCAAAAGAATTATAAAAAGATTGAGAAAAAATAGAGGATGCAAAAAATAAGCTTACGGAAAAAAAAATAGCTTTTAAAAAATATAATTTGTTAATCATTTTGCTTTTGGTGTTAATTATTATAAGGATAATCTTTTTACAAAGATGTTTAAATGTTTCAGAAAAGTAATTGCTTGCGAAAATACTAAATTCTTCTTATACATTTATCGCTTCTTTTTCCACAAAATACATTTTAATATCTCCTTTGTTTTTTGCACTTATTTTACCTCGGTAAGTACATTCAAAATCATTTTTGATGAGATCAAAAGTGGTACCCGAAATATTAATCTTTCCTGCCTCACCACCTGATTCCATTCTTGCAGCAACGTTAACGGTATCGCCCCATATATCGTAGGCGAATTTTTTAGAACCTACCACACCTGCCACAATCGGACCAGTATGAATACCTATTCGTGCTTGAAAATAGGGTTCCTGTTTTAGATTTTTTTCAGTCTTCCAATCCTCCAAAAACATTTGAATTTCAAAAGCAGCTTGAATTGCTAATTTCGCATTTTTAGCATTAGGTGTAGGCAATCCACTAGCACACATATAAGCATCACCTATAGTTTTAATTTTTTCAAGACCATACTTATCAATGATTTGATCAAAAGCCTTAAAACAATAATCTAACTCATTGACTAGTTGCTCTGCGGATAATTGTTCGGCGATGTAACTGAAATTTTCAAAATCAGTAAACAATACACTTACATCTTCATGTTTTTGTGCTTGTGCACTTCCATGTTGTTTTAATTCATCTGCAATTTTTGCAGGCAAAATATTTAATAATAAATCATTGGATCTATTTTGCTCTTCCTGTATTTTTGAATTTTTTTCAGATAAAAGATGATTGTTTTTTCTTTGTTGGAAATAACCAAAAAGGATTAAGGTAAATAATAATAATGAACCTATAATACCTATTAAAGACAATGCGCGTTGACTTTTTTCTTGAGCGAGTTCTGTTTCTTTTTGTTTTATCTCAATCTCTTGATTTACTAGATTGATAGAATCCAATGCCCTCAAATGCGCTAAAGAATCATACATACTTTTGTATTGAGCCAAGAGTAATTCTTCCTTAGCTTCTTCTTTATTCATTTGTTCTATTGTAGTAGCTTTTTTGACTAGCTTCTTTTTAATTTGTTCTTTCTTTTGGCCGATAAAAATATCCAAACTATCCAACTCATTAAGTGAACTCAACGATATAGAATCAAGCCTAATAGGGGTAATGTCTATGTCATCCAACGCACCTAAATGGAATTCAATATTTTTTGTGTTCTCTTCCAAAATCCGTATCACCATTTCTTCTTGTTCTTTCTCCTTTTTTTGGAGGGATTCTTCTAGTTGTTTATTTTCTTTTTTTGTTTTTTTTGAAAAATCTTTCTCAAAATATTTTTCTGCATTTATAGAATTATTGATTTCACCTACTGTAACTTTTACGGAATCAACGGCCTTGTCAATTAGTATTTGTATATCTTTCAATTCCTCCTTCATTTTATTACCTCCAGTTATTCGACTCAATAATTCTTTATTACTTTGAAAAAGTACGTCATTTTCAATATCATTTTTCCGTACAATTCTTTGGCTTTTTTTTATTCTTTGAAGTGCTTTTGTTTTGTTTCTAATTTTTTTCTCATCTAACTCTAGTAAAGCTTTTGCCTCAAGATTCAATGCAATTGCTTCTTCAGCAGATAAGTCTAGATCATTTGCTTTTTCCTTTAGGAGTTTAGCAATTTCAATGGCTTCTTCAAAATCTTCCATTTCGTAAAAAGTTTCAAATAATTGATACCCTACTTCAAAAGCTTCTTCACCAGAACTATTTTCAAAAAAATCCTGAAGTTCCATCACTTGGGTATCCTGACTCGATAAATGGAAAGAAATTAAAAGACATAAAAATGAAACGAAATATTTCATTTTAAAGGAATTGAAGAAAGAAGATGTTTTCAATTGCAAAATAATCATAACTTTAATTCTATAGTTTAAATAGTATATTTACAATATCGCCAAAAAATCTAATTTTTCCTTACCATGCGATATAAATACAAAAATCGTATTGGTTTTTTAATTTTATAAAACAATGTACACACGAACCTTAGCGCTAATAGTTGTTCTATAGACAAATACAGTTTTTTCCACTTTCGATTTTTATGGGCATTACAGAGTCAGTTTGAAAGTATCGAAGCATTTGTTTTTAGTACTCGTGTATATATTGTTTTTTTAGCACAGACCAACCAACCATTGTGCGAACAAGAAAATCCCATACAAGCTTGAGTGTCATTATATCAATAGGAGTAATTTTTCTTTTTTGCTAATCTTTTTTATATTTGAAAGTAGGGAAAGAAAAAATACAAATTTATCTTGGAGCGATTAAATTTGATTGAATCCCAACATTTTGAAATAAATATAAAGTAATAAGTCTATTAAAAAGAAAAAGGAATTGTTAGTGCAATTGAAATAATTGCACTAACAATTCTTCTCAAGATTTTAAAAATATGAAACTACTAAACTTAACCGCTTTTGCATCGCTCCTATTTTTTATCCTTTCTACGAGCTCATTTTTATCCGCTCAAACAACAATAGTTCAAGGACATATATTATTAGATGGCGTGGAAAATGCCCAAGGCGCATCCATCACCTTACAAGACAGTTTATATGAGGTAGCAAATGAAAATGGCAAATTTTTCTTCGAACTCGATGTACCCTTAAAGTCATACCATTTTCTTATTTCGTATTTGGGGTATGAAACATTAGACACCATTATTAGTAATAACTCACCCAATGATATAGGTTTTGACTTTTCTTTAAAAAAGAAAAGTAATGAAACTCCTGAAGTTATCGTAACAGAAAAGAGAGAACTAAATTTATTTAAAAAAAGCAAATGGACGATATTAGATATGATTTTGTTTGAAGAATCCTTTTTTTTGATCGCCATAGAAAATAATAAACGCTATCTATTTCGATATAATAAAGAGGGATCTTTTTTGGAAAAACAAAAGATGAAAAAAATAAATTCCTTTTTTATTAGTTGCCTTGGCAGTCTATATGTGAAGTCAGAAGTTAGTTATTTTCAATTGGCAATAGAGGAAGAAATAAAAATTGTAGAGGAAGTGTCTATTTCAAAATTTAATAACAACTTGAAACCATGTATCGCATTTTATGATTCTAATGTAATTTGCGAGTATTTCTCCCAGCATAATAAAATGAAAAATTTTGTTCGAATTTGGAATAAAGGAGAACGAAAAACGATTGCCGCTATCATTGACAAAAAAGCCGCAAAAGAAGCTAGAAGAGCTTATCGTGAAATAATAAGAACATACAGCAAGGCTATTGCTAATCCAGATGAAAATAGTATAAATTATAGTTACATGGTTCAACTAGTTAATATCGTAACAGAGGGAGGATGGGATGGAGATTTAACTCGTTTAATAATTGACAATAACCTCCATCAGATGGTATCTTATTTTTTAAATATTGAATCCAAACCAATTCATGTTTTGGATTTTTTTTACAAGGAGAAATTATATCTGATTGATTATGTGAATCAGATGATTTTAAGTTTTGATGCAAAAAATGAATTTTCAAAAGAAAAAATAAAATTTGATTTTGATTGGAAGATTAAGTTAGAGTTGTTATCTAATCAATTAGAGGAAGCTGTTTATTTTTATTCAGGAAACGATATTTATAAAATGAAAACCAATAAAGATCGTATTCATTTTATCAAAATTACTTCTATCTCAAATGAGCTTTATTTTAAAAAAATAGTGGGTGCTGATACTGAGTTTGTTTATGTATTTGGTCAAAAAAATAGAGTTTATCCACAAATGATAGTGAAGAGGTATTCCTTAAATTAATAAGGCAATCAGCCACATAGTGAATAGTATTTGATGGGCCTCTTCACGAACCAATTTTAGTATGGTTTCAAATTTTTCTTTTATTTTTTGAAAACCATGATAGCAACAATATTTAATCTAAAAGAAATAAAACCATATTTTCGGTTTATTGGTATTCACTTTTGTTATAACTCTCCGTTCCACTTTAGTGTAATCAGATATTCATAAAATAAACCACCCACTCCGTCGAAATTTCCAATCATCCTTTTATCTTTATCCTATCTTCACCCACGCAACAATAAATCAAAAAATAAATTTATTGGAAAATTTTCAATTAAACATTTTCGGTATTATTAGTCTCTTTGGAACCCTTCAAGGATTGATTTTGGCTTTTATCTTTATTTTCAATAAAAATTATTCTAGGAAGTCGAATCGATATATGACGATACTGTTATTGGTGTGTTCCGTTATCAATTTTATGGGAATGATGCAAGAGGCTAATTTGTATGAGAAATACCAGCTTGTTCATTTTTTACCTATCCGTTTCTTTTCATTGATTGCTCCGATAGTTTACCTTTTTGTTCAAAGTTTGATTAATCCTAATTACAAATTTGAGCGTTGGATGTATTTATTATTTCTCCCATTTGCGATAGATTATAGTTATCAACTTTATGAATTTAGCTATTACCTCTCAGGTAATTTAGATTTCCATGAAAATAAATGGCTGCATTATTTTGTCAATAATACATTCGAAGCGATTGCTGCCATTTTTAATATTGTTGTGATAGTTATTGCAATTAAGATGATTTGGTCTTATGAAAAATCACTTTATAATGAATACGCTGAGGTAAGCGATAAAAGTTTAAAATGGTTATTCAACACTTTGATAGGTGGACTTCTTTTGACTATTTTTTGGTTTGGGGTATCCATAGATGATTATTTTCCAGAACTGATGGATGTCAATCTTGGATGGATTTTATGGTTGGGAGTATCTGTTTTGATTTATTGGATTGGGTATTCGATGTTGATGCGACCAGAAATTTTTATTGAAAAAAGATTAGAAGATTCGATTGATATAGAAGTAGAGGAAACTAAGTTATCGGATAAAACTGATGAGCATTATCAAAAAATATTAAACCTTATGCAAGAGGAAGAACTCTTCCGAAACGCTGATTTGAATATGGATATTTTGTCAAAATCCATTGGGTTGAGTAAAGGTTATGTTTCCCAAATCATCAATTCAAAAGAAGAGAAAAACTTTTTTGATTTTGTAAATACTTATCGAGTGGAGGATGTCAAACAAAAATTAAAAGACACTTCATTCGATCATTTTAATATTTTAGGCATTGCGCTTGATGCTGGTTTTAAGTCCAAATCTACCTTCAATTCTGTTTTTAAAAAAATGACAGGGAAAACTCCTTCTCAATTTAAGCGAGATAAAAATTAAAGAATCTGCTCATTTTTCTTCAAAAAACGTCCAAATACCTCCAATTTAATGGAATCGTACCTCAATATGATGTACGAATACCTTCAATCCTATTCTCCTAGACGATTGCGAAAAGGGATTTCTCAATATTTGTTCAACAATACTTAATTATCCTTTTACAAAAAAGTAAGTAACTATTTAGTATTGGCTTACGCCAATAAATTCTTCAACGCAGAGACGGGGAGACGCAGAGTTTTTAAAAATGATTTTGAAAAAAAAATCCTCTGCACCTCGGCGACTCTGCGTTGAGAAATAAACCAAATTCAGTTTTGCTGAAGTATTATTAAAATAAAAATATAAAATCATGGAAGAAACAATGTTTGAATTTTGGATTAAAGAAGTAGGTGGAATCGTTTGGGATTATTTAAAATTTGCATCAGGCGCATTTTTTATTTTTTATATCCTACTCAAAAAACCAATGTGGTTTAGAAAAATTCAGAAGAAAATGCCGAAGCTGACAGACTATGGTCGAGACTTTATGTACTCGATGATTTCGGTAGCTATTTTTGCAACAATGGCACTTTTGGTGTTTTATGTTTTTAGAGAATACACACAAATCTATTCTGACTTTGATGAGTATGGTTGGCCATACTATATTTTAACATGGGTGCTGATGCTCCTTATTCATGATACTTATTTTTATTGGATGCATCGTGCTATGCATCATCCAAAGATTTTTAGATACGTACATCTTGTACATCATAAATCAACCAATCCATCTCCATGGACGGCTTACGCTTTTCATCCTTTGGAGGCAGTTATGGAAATAATGATTTTACCAATTTTAGCATTTTCTTTTCCAACTCATATCGGAGCGATCGGGTTATTTTTCCTTTTTCAAATTGCATTTAATGTTTATGGACATTTGGGTTTTGAATTATTCCCTGCGGGATTTCATAAAACATGGATAGGTCGCTATGTGAGTACATCGGTAGCCCATAATCAACATCATGATAAATTTCATGGAAATTATGGTTTGTACTTTTTGTTTTGGGATAGAATGATGGGAACGATTAGAAAAGACTATGATACTACTTATGAAAAAACTACTTCAAGAGTAGAGGAAGTTGGAACAGTAATTCATAAGGAAAAGATTGCCTAGAAAATAATTGTTTAAGTTTTAGTTAGTTCACTTTAGAGTATAGCTTTGAAGTGGACTTTCTTTTTTGACCGTTACTAAATTGGTGAAATGAAATAGTCTTGTTATTTTTAGAATTCTCAATCGTAAAATATAAATGTGAAAAAATTACATCAACCCATACCATTTAAAATTTCAAAATCAAAAGATAGCGCTCTTTTGGTTCAGGTAGATGAAATGCCTTTTTTTTATGAAAAGTTACATTATCATCCTGAAATTCAGATTACTGCAATAGTGAGAGGTGATGGTGTTTTTTATGCTGGAAATAATATTACGACTTTTGAGGAAAAAGATATTTTAATCATAGGGCCAAATGTTCCGCATTTATTAAAAAATTCAAAAAGAGATGCTAAAAATGGTAAGGGCAATGTCAAAGGAATTTCTTTGTTTTTTGATGAATCTTCTTTTGGGAAAAACTTTTTTAAAATTGAAGAAATGAAAGATATCAATTCTCTTTTGGGAGATTTTAATCGAGTGATTAAAATCTCAGGAGAATTGAAAGAAGATATTTATAAAAAAATAGTCGCTACGCCTTCCATAGAAAAAGAAGAATTGGTAATTACTTTTTTACAAATATTATCTAAAATTGTTAAAGCAGAAAAAGAATATTTGAATAGTGAGCCAAACAGCTTAATCTTGAATGAGGAAGAAGGCGGACGCCTGAATGAAGTATTAGATTATACTTTTAAAAATTATAACAAAGATATTACAATCGAACAGATTTCGAAAGTTGCTTTTTTAAGTCGATCTCAATTTAGTTATTTTTTTAAGTTACATACGAGTAAAACGTTTATTCAATTTTTAAATGATTTACGTATTGAAAATGCTTGTGTTCTTTTGAGGAAATCAAATGTTACCATTGAGCAAATTTGTTATGAAGTTGGCTTTAAAAATGTGTCTAATTTTATGAGACACTTTAAAAAGAATAAAAAAGTAACGCCTTCTAATTATCGGAAGTCATGGCGAGTTTAAGTTTTATTTTTCAACGCAGAACTGCGGAAAATTTTTGAAGAAAAATTTTTTAAAACTCTGCGCCTCGGCGGCTCTGCGTTGAAAAATTTATTGGCGCAAGCCAATGCTGAACAAACACTAATTTTTCATAAAGTCTTACCATAAAAAAGGATAGGAAAAAACCTTTTCCCATCCCAATAATTAACACACCCTTTTTATTTTAAAATCTATCTAATCGAAAAGGATTTATATCCATCAATATTTTTTCGTCCGTTGCTATTTGACTTACCATCTTTCCAGTTACAGCACCTAAACTTAACCCCATCATTCCATGCCCTGTTCCTACGATAAGATTCGAAAACGATTTCGATTTTCCAATATAAGGCATCCCGTCAGGTGTACAAGGGCGATATCCTTTCCAGATTTTCGTTGTCGGCGAAAAATCAACTGCTAAGTTTTTATAATAATTAGGAATACTCTCTACTATTCCTTTAATCCGATTTATGTTGATTTTAGTTGACAAACCACTTATTTCTAATGTGCCTCCAACTCTCAAATCCTTTCCCATGGGAGTGATGGCTACTTTTGCTTCTGAAAGAATAGTTGGAATGTGGGGTCGTGTTTTTGTTTTTGTAAGAGTAATACTATAACCTTTCCCATCTTGAAGATGAATTTTTAATCCTAGTTTTTTCAATAATAATCCTGTCCAACTACCAGAGGATAACAATACATTTTCAACTAGAATTTCTTTTTTCTGTTTGTTAATTAAAGCTTTGACTTTGGAGCCACTAGTTTTGAAATCAATAATTTCATTTCCAGAAATGAATTCTACGCCATATGCTTTTAGTTGGTTTATTATTTGTTTGATAAATTGATTAGGATAAAGGTGAGCATCTTCAGGAAAATAAATTCCACCTAACACATCAAAATCCATTTCAGGTTCTAATTTTTTTAAACCTTGAGGATCTAAAATTTCAGCTTTTACTCCAAGCCGATGAGCTTTCTCCGCAAGTTCTTCTTCCTCCTCTGCCTGTTTTTGAGTTTTATAAAGCATGAGCAACCCTCGTTCTTCAAAACCGAAATTGAAGTTTTCTTCTTTTGCTATTTCTTTATATAATTGTTTACTTGTTTCATTGAGATGGTAAAGAATGGGCATTGCTTGTTCCGCTTTTTTTGAATTAGCAGAACGGTAAAAATGCCATAACCATTGAATCAAATCAGAATCGATTCGAGGTTTTATATAAAAAGGACTCTTCTTATTTAGCATCCATTTCAGACCTTGGCGAATTACACCAGGTGCAGCCATGGGAACAAAATGACTTGGTACAATCATTCCCGCATTGCCAAAGGAGGTACCATCTGAATAATTATTTCTATCAATTACAGTTACTTGATAACCTGCCTTGACTAAGTACCATGCAGAGCAAAGTCCGACAATACCACCTCCAATAATGTGAATAGAATTATTTTTCATATGACTTGAAATCCAAAAGCGTAAGGATCATCTTCATCGTCGATGATAATATTATTATGTCCTGTAATTTTTGCCCAACCTTCAATACTTGGAATAATTGCAGGAAGATTTGCGACCATAGTCGCTTCTTCGACCTTTCCTGTAAATTGAGATCCGATATAACTTTCATGAATAAATTTATCTCCAACTTTTAATTTTCCTTTGGCAAATAATTGAGCCATCCTCGCAGAAGTACCTGTTCCACAAGGAGAACGATCAATTGCTTTGTCGCCATAAAAAACCGCGTTCCTTCCATGAGCCTCATCAGAAATAGTTGCTCCCGTCCAAAGCAAATGGCTGAGCCCTTTTATGTTTGGAGAAGTAGGATGTTGAAAATCATATTGTTGATTTAAGCGATCTCTTACCGTTCTACTCCAACTGATTAATTGGTCAGCTGTATGATTTTGAATACCTTCAAAATTGTGTTGAGGATCGATGATGGCATAAAAATTTCCACCATAGGCCACATCAACTTCCAAGTCTCCTATGTCAGGGCAGTTTACTTTTAATGCTTCTTTGTATAGAAAGGATGGAATGTTTTTTAATCGAACAGAACTGATTTTTTTGTCTTTGGTTTTATAAAAAACTTCCACTAAACCAGCAGGAGTTTCTAGTCGAAGTTGCCCAGGTATTTTTGGCTGAACAAGACCTTCTTCCAACATTGCAGTTACGGTTCCAATAGTTCCATGTCCACACATCGGCAAGCATCCACTTGTTTCGATAAATAAAACTCCAATATCATTTTGAGGATCAGATGGTGGATATAAAATAGACCCTGACATCATATCATGTCCTCGTGGTTCAAACATCAATCCTTTCCGAATCCAATCAAATTCTTCAAGAAAATGTAGACGTTTTTCCATCATGTTTTTTCCTTTGAGAATAGGACCACCACCTGCTACTAATCGAACTGGATTTCCACAAGTATGAGCATCTATGCAAAAAAAAGTTTTTCTCATGCTTTAACTTTTTTCCCATTTACTGTTCTCCAAATATTTAATGGATTTTTATTTTTTAGTGCATCAGGCAAAAGTGAATCTGGAGCACTTTGAAAGGCAACAGGTCGAACAAATCTTTTTATCGCATCTGTTCCAACTGATGTAAATTTAGAATTGGTAGTGGATGGAAATGGCCCTCCGTGATGCATTGCATAACAAACCGCCACACCTGTAGGAACATTATTAAAAATTACTCGTCCAGCTTTTTCTCTAACTACATTTACTAAATCTATTGTTTGTTCCAATTCATCATCTGTACCAAAAATAGAACAAGTCAGTTGACCTTGAAGATTTTTAGCAACAGTCATCATTTCATTTTTATCATCACAAAGCACAAGCAAGGTAAATGGACCAAAAACTTCTTCTTGTAATTTTTCATTTTGTAAAAAGTCCTTTGCAGCTATGGAAGCAAAAGAAGGTTGCCCAACCCATTCTTCACTATCATTTTTAGATTGAAATTCTAACGTTACTTCATTAAAATTAGTGCAACTAGATTTTCCATTTTTATAAGCATTAAAAATTCCTTCATTGAGCATTGTCGAAGCAGGAAGATTTGAAAATTCAGTTTTTAAGTTTTGTAAAAATGCAGCAGTTGCATCATCTTTTTTTAAAACTAAGATTCCTGGGTTCGTACAAAATTGCCCCGCACCTAAGTTGACAGAATTGGCAATAGTTGTTGCAAGACTTTGCGAGTCGGATTTTATTTTTTCAGGCAAAATAAAAATGGGATTATTGCTTCCCATCTCGGCATAAACTGGAATAGGGACAGGTCTGTTATTGGCTAAATCAAAAAGTGCTTTGCCTCCACGATTTGATCCTGTAAAACCAACTGCTTTAACTTTAGGATGTTGGACAAGTTGTTGCCCCACAGAAATTTCTCCATTCAAAGTTGAAAAAATTCCTTCCGGTAAATTACATTTTTTTATAGCAGACGAAATCGCTTTTGCAACTAAAGCATTTGTTCCCAAGTGAGAAGGATGAGCTTTTACAATTACAGCACAACCTGCGGCCAAAGCAGAAGCAGTATCGCCACCAGCAGTAGAAAATGCTAATGGAAAATTACTAGCAGTAAAAACAGCTACAGGTCCTAAAGAGATAGACATTTTTCGAATATCGATTTGGTTAGTTTGTCCATCTGATTCTGGTTTGTCAATAATTGCATCCACCCAACTTCCTTCTTCAACAAGGTTGGCGAACAATCGAAGTTGGTTGCAGGTTCTTCCTCTTTCGCCTGTAATTCTACCTTCTGGCAAACCTGACTCCGCCATTGCTCGCTCGATTAAAATTGCACCTAAGTTTTCAATTTCATCGGCAATGGTTCTTAGAAAAATTGCTTTAGTTTTACCTGATGTGTTTTTATAAATATTCCAAGCATCGTATGCTTTTTCTACAGCAGAATTTATTTCTGACTCCGTAGCAATAGGAAATTTTTCAGGAAGTTGATTTCTAGTTGCAGGATTGGTGGATTGCAAAGTTTTAACTTCAGTTGCATTTTTATCCCCTGCGATTAAATTATCAGTTGTCATAATTGTTTTTTTTAAACTGCGACAGTTTCTCCAATGTTTTTGTAATCAGGCAGGGTAGGACGTGTGGCCAATCCTCTCTCTAAAATATCAATAACTCTTTCTCTTTCTGCTCCAACCAAAACGTGACGAGGTGCACGTACATACTCTGTACCGATTCCTGTCATCACTTCTGCTAACTTAATATTTTGAACTAATTGAGGATTGATATCTAATTCTAGAATAGGCAAAAACCAACGATAGATTTTGAGTGCTTCCTCAATTCTTCCAGCCTTAACCAATTTATAAATGGCAACAGTTTCTTTTGGAAAAGCATCAACTAAACCTGCAACCCATCCATCTGCACCCATCAATAATTCTTCCATTGCAAGCGTATCTACACCACAAAGAATTTTATATCGATCACCAAAATGATTTTTCATTCGAGTAACATTTGAGATGTCTCTGGTACTTTCTTTTACCGCTTGAATATTTTCTACATCTTTTAATTGTTCGAAAATTTCAATAGTTACTTCGACTTTATAATCCACAGGATTATTGTACAACATGATTGGAAGGTTAGTGTTACTGGCTACTGTTCTAAAATAATCAGCCACTTCCTGATCGGTTGGTTTGTACATCATTGGAGGAAGTAACATAAATCCATGAACGCCTATTGCTTCTGCATTTTTTACCAGTTGAATGGCATTGTAAGTTGAACCTTCTGCGATATTTAAAATGATATCGATTTGGTTTTCAAAACGTTCAATAGTTGCTTTTGCTAAAGTGAGTCGTTCAGCATTGGTTAAGGTGCTACTTTCGCCAAGCGATCCACCAATGATAATTCCATCGACACCAGCTTCGATTTGGTGTTCGATATTTCTTAAAAAATTAGGAATATCTAAGACTCCATTTTCTTTAAACTTAGTTGTTACAGCAGGATAAACTCCTGTCCAATTGACTTGTCTCATAATTATTAATTTTTTTATAAAACAAATATCACGAGAATTTTAATTGGGAAATTGTACAATTGTCTGGTGTAACAATACTTTTGTTTTTAAATTTATTACAAAAGTATAATAGCTATTTTGATAATATTGACTTGTAGGAAATATTGAAATAAGGAAAAAAGAATGAAGATGTATTGATGTTTAATTAATTTATATATGTTTTTATTGAAATGTAAGACGAATGACTTGCTAAAATTCATAATATTTGATTTGATTTTTTAATCAAAAAATTAATTATGAATAACCTATCCTTTTGGGCAAAAGAAAATCGCAAAACAACTATTGCAATTTTAATCCTTTTGCATTTTATACTTTTCTGGATTTATTATTTTGCAGGTGCTTATCTCTATATTAAGAATATCATTTTACCTGCGAATCTAAAATATGTAGGTGCATTACTTTTCTTTACAGCAGTAGCATGTTATCCAATAAAAAATATCAATCAAGGGTTTTTTAAAAACACTTTTAAAAGAAGAAAATTTTGGCATTGTGTAGCGATGGCAAGTGTAGCTGTTTTTACCATTTTATTTGGAAACCACTCCGCACGAAATTTATTAAGAACCAATACCTCTATAGAATTTTCTGTACAAACGATTGCACTTGATATTAAAAAAGAAACTAAAGCTAATAAAAAACTAAATAGAAAAGAACGAAGAAAACTAAGGCGAACCTTTCGAAAAGATCTTCGAAGAACACTTCGTAAAATGCGAAGAGCAGACAGAGAATATTCTACATTTGAAAAGACTACAATAGTACTACTTACTTTTTTAGTTGCTTGTTTCTTGTTATATAGGATTGCAATTCTTTCTTGTGCCATTGCTTGTGCAGGTGCAGAAGCCTTGGCATTTTTAGTTGCTTTAGGAGGTCTTGCTTTGGTTATTTATGGAGTAATTAAAGTCTTTAGAAGATTTGGGATATTGAAAAAAAGAAAAAAGTCTAAACCTGTAAATAATGGAGGATAGTAAGTCAAATAAAAATGGCAATCAAAATCAAAATCTAAACCGTGTGTTCACCGTTCATAATTTTTGATTTTGATTGCCATTTTTATTTTGATTGCCAAGGAACCTATTGAATTATAAATTTCCTAAACCAAACTCGCTCATTTGAATTTACTTTTATTAAATACATTCCGCTTGAGAAATTAGAAATATCAATTTCCATTTTATCTTGAGAAATGTTTGATGCCTCTTTTTCTAACAATATCTTTCCAAAAGCGTCATAAACAATAATTTCAAAATCAAAGCTAGATGGTAAATCAAAATCTAAGTAGACTTGATCAGAAGCTGGATTTGGAAATAATCGAATATTTCTTTCAAAGAGCAAATCTTCATTTGCAACTAATGTTCCTACGATAATTTCAGATGAGGTCAAAACACAACCATTAAAATCCGTCACGGTTAAAATATAAACTCCTCCATTTATTTGAGAAAGGTCTTCATCTGTAGAAATCGTATTTCCATTAATGTCAGCCCATTCATAGGAATATGGAAAAGTTCCCCCGAGAATATTTATGTCAATAGCACCATCACTATTTCCTAAACCTGATTCATCGATAATATTGCCAATCATTATTTCAAGAGCGGCAGGTTCAGAAACTGTTACTTCTGAAGTAGAAGTACAACCTGCATTGTCTGTTACGGTCACGGTGTAAGTGTTCGGATCTAAGTTTTCAATAGTATTAGTCGTTTCACCGCTACTCCATTCGTAGGTGAAGTTTGGACTAGAACCCATTGCATTTGCAGTAGCAGTACCTGAATTGTTTCCAGCACATTGCGAGTCGGTTGAGATTGCAGTTAAACTTAACTCATGTGTAATTTCTACTACAAAACTACAAGTGTTGGTATTTCCCGAATCGTCTGTAGCGACAACTGTAATTAATGATTCACCGATTGGAAATACCTCCCCACTATTTGGACCTGAAAAACTTAATGTAAAATCTGAACAATTATCCATCACGGTACCATTTCCATAGGTGACAATATTGGTACAACTATCAATAAAAATATCTGTTGGACAAATAATAACAGGTGCTAGGTCATCAATAATCGTAACTGTGGTGGGTGCAATATGTTGATTGCCAGCAGCATCTGTAGCCGTGAGTTCTACTGTGTTTGCACCTAGATTATTACAATCAAAAGTATTGATGTCTGTTGAAAGTGTTACCATTCCACAGTTGTCAGAACTTCCATTGTCGATCATATTAGGCATTAATGTCGCAGTTCCATCTGCATCCAATGATAAAGTAATAGGTTGGGAAATGGCAGTTGGGGAAATATTATCCGTCACTTCGATAGTCGTCGTTTCTACCCAGATACAGTTGCTTGCATCGTTAATTGTAACGGTATAAGTACCAGGGAGAAGATTGCTTTCAGTAGCCATAGTTCCACCCGAAGACCAAATGTAAGTATATTGTTGAGCACCTCCTGTTGGATTGGCAGTTGCAGTTCCATCAGTAGCATCTGCACAAGTTGCATTGGTAGTGTTGACAGTTGCTGTTAAACTACATCCAAAGGCAGAGACATCGACAGATTGAATATTTTCACATCCATTATCATCAGTTATCGTTACGGTGTAAGTGGAAGGTGCAAGGTTAGAAATATTTGGAGTGGTCATTCCATTGCTCCAAGAATAAGTGTATGGCATCATTCCGCCTGATGGATTTGCGGAAGCAGTTCCGTCATTTGCATTTGATGCAGTTTCATCTGTTGAAGTAGCATTGACAAATAATTCGGTTGGTTCTGTAATCGTAAAAGTCATACTTCCTACACATCCATTATTATCTGTGACTGTCCCCGTGTAGGTTCCAATAGTTAAATTTGAAATTGGATTTGTAGTTGCTCCATTTGACCAAACATAAGTGTAAGGTGAAGTTCCTCCAGTTATATTGATTTCTGCAATACCATTGTTATCTCCAAAACAATTTAGTTGTGCAACTGACTGAGTGCTTGCTGTAACTTCTAAAAGTGGTGGTTCTGTAATTGTTATGGTTTCAATAAATGGGCAGTTGTTTGCATCTGTAACGGTAACGGTATAAGTGCCTGCTACCACATTGGATATATTGTTATCCGTTCCACCATTTGACCAATTATAAATAAATGGCGTTGTTCCTGAATTTACAACCACCATTGCAGCTCCTGTATTTTCTCCAAAACATAAAATATCAGTAGTACTTGATGTTACCGAAATAGCACAACCTATATCATTGACTGTAACAGTTTCAATGGAAGTGCACATATTAGCATCTGTTACGGTAACGGTATAATCACCAGGTGCTAAATTTGAGATGGTAGCAGTTGTCAATCCATTGCTCCAATTAAAAGTATATCCAGAATTTCCGCCAGAAGGATTAGTCGTAGCAGTTCCGTCATTCGCTCCATTTGAGGTAACTCCCGTGGCTATTGCATTTACCAAAAGCGGTAGTGGTTCTGTAATGGTAAAATCAATTGTTTCTATACAATTATTGGCATCGGTTACTGTAGCCGAATACATTCCTGCGGAAAGAGCAGTACCATTAATATTCGGCAAATCATAAACATATGGACCAACACCACCTGTCGCAATCACCATCGCAGTTCCATCATTCAATCCATTACAACTTACTGCGATACTAGTTACATCCAATACTAATTGACTAGGAGAAGAAAGAGTAACCGACCCAATCGCAGGACAATTATTTGCATCTGTGATAGTCACTTGATAATTAGTTCCTGCTACTAAATTTTGAATGGTTTGTGTCGTTTCACCTGTTGACCAAAGGTATTGAATTGGATCAGTTGCATTTTGTGAATTGGCAGTAGCACTACCTGTTTCTCCAAAACAGTTAGGATCTACAGATGTAATATTTAAGGAAATGGAACAGTTGAATGAACTTATATTAATAGTCTCTTCAGTTGTACAATTATTTGCATCTGTAATGGTAACCGTATAATTACCAGGTGCTAAATTTGAAATCATTGCGGTAGTCATTCCATTACTCCAGTTAAAAGTATATCCTGCTGTTCCTCCAGATGGATTGGCAGTAGCTGTTCCATCATTTGCTCCAGCCGCAGTTTCTCCCGTAGAACTTGTGTTAGTTATAATAGGTGTTGGTTCGGAAATGGAAATGGATTCTGTTTGTGTACAATTGTTTCCGTCAGTCGAAGTTACGGTGTAAGTTCCTGCAGAAAGATTATCAATTGTTTGACTCGTCATTCCATTTGACCATTCGAAAGAAAAATTGCCCATGCCTCCGCTTGCATTTGCAGTAGCAGAACCATCATTAAAACCATTACAAGAAATATCATTTTGAGAAATTGAAATACTAATAGCGGGCAAAACGCTTAATGGTATCGAGACAGTAGCGGAACTACAAACTCCATTTGTAACAACTGCAAAGATGGTTGTACTATTTGTATTATATGGAGAAGCGATAGGATTGGTTGTATTTATATCAGAGTACCAATTTACGATATTTCCAGACCCTCCATTTACTGTATTTTCCAAAGCGGATAAATCAAAATTAGCAGTACCATTTCCTGAATCACATTCAGATGTAGAAGTACTGTTAGCTGCAAGTCCATTGATTACATTTAGCTGTACTTCTACTGGAGGAGAACTACAAATTCCATCTGTAACAACTGCAAAAACGGTTGTACTCATAGTGTTAAATGGAGATGCAATAGGATTGGTTGTATTTATATCAGAATACCAATCTACGATATTTCCAGACCCTCCATTTACTATATTTCCAAGAGCTGTTAAATCAAAATTAGCTGTACAATCTCCTATTCCATTTTGAGTATCAGAAGTCATATTGGCAATTGGAGCAAGTTCCACAATTAAGTCAATTGGAACGATTGATGAAGTACAATTTGCACTAGTCACGTTTGCATAAATGACAGTTGTACTGGTGGAGTATGGTGATTGAAGAGAAATAGTTCCTGCTTGATCGACGAACCAATTCACGATGTTTCCAGAACCTCCATTTACATTATTTTCTATAGTGGTTAAATCAAATACAGCTGTACCATTTCCTAAATCACATGCAGATGCTGTTGCAGCAAAAGCAGGAATTGGACTAGGTTCTGTAATTGTTACAGATTGTGATTGAGTACAATTATTTATATCAGTCGAAGTTACAGTGTAGGTTCCTGCTGCGAGATTATTAATTGTTTGCCCATTCATTCCATTAGACCAATTGAAAGAAAAGTTTCCAGCGCCTCCATTGGCAGAAGCGGTAGCTGATCCATCGTTAGCGCCATTACAAGAGATGTTGTTTTGGGAAATATTTACAATAATAGAGTTTGGTTCAGAAATGGTAATAGATTCGATCTGAGGACAATTGTTAGCATCAGTTGCAGTAACGGTATAAGTTCCCGCTGCGAGATTATTAATGGTTTGTCCTGTCATACCATTAGACCAGTTGAAAGAAAAGTTTCCAGCGCCTCCATTAGCATTTGCGGTAGCCGATCCATCATTCACCCCATTGCAAGAGATATTATTTTGAGAAATATTAACATTAATGGCGTTCGGTTCCACAATAGAAACCGATTGCGATTGAGTACAATTATTAATATCAGTTGAAGTTACGGTGTAGGTTCCCGCTGCGAGATTATTAATGGTTTGTCCTGTCATTCCATTGGACCAGTTGAACGAGAAATTCCCAGCGCCTCCATTAGCAGACGCGGTAGCCGCCCCATCGTTAGCGCCATTACAAGAGATATTATTTTGGGAAATATTTAAACTAATAGGATTGGGTTCCACAATAGAAACCGATTGCGATTGTGAACAATTATTAATATCAGTAGAAGTTACGGTGTAGGTTCCTGCTGCGAGATTATTAATCGTTTGTCCTGTCATTCCATTGGACCAGTTGAACGAGAAATTCCCCGCGCCTCCATTAGCAGAAGCAGTAGCCGCTCCATCGTTTGCGCCATTACAAGAGATATTATTTTGGGAAATATTAATATTAATGGCATTCGGTTCCACAATAGAAACCGATTGCGATTGTGAACAATTATTGATATCAGTAGAAGTTACGGTGTAGGTTCCCGCTGCGAGATTATTAATGGTTTGTCCTGTCATTCCATTGGACCAGTTAAAAGAAAAATTCCCAGCGCCTCCATTAGCAGACGCGGTAGCCGCTCCATCGTTTGCGCCATTACAAGAGATATTATTTTGGGAAATGTTAACATTAATGGCGTTCGGTTCCACAATCGTAACTGTTTCTATTTCAATACAGCTATTGATATCTACAGCAGTAACGGTATAAGTCCCTGCGGCAAGGTTATTAATGGTTTGTCCACTTCCTCCATTTGACCAAATAAAAGAAAATCCACCCACACCACCATTTGCACTAGCAGAAGCTGATCCATCATTTGCACCATTACAACTTACATTATTAGAAGTAGTTGCAATGGTAATTGCGGGAGGTTCATTTATAGAAAAGATTTCAGTTTGAGTACATTGACTTTGATCTGTTGCAGTAACAGTATAAACTCCAGCTGATAAATTAAAGACCGTTTGACCAGACATTCCATTCGACCATGAATAAGAGAAATTTCCAGCGCCTCCATTTCCAAATGCAGAAGCCTGACCATTATTATCTCCGTTACAGTTGATATTATTTGAGGTAACTTGAAGTGTGATATTATTGGGTTCTGTTATGGTGATATTGGTAAAGTTGTTACATGAATTAATATCCGTAACAGTAACGGTATAAGTTCCCGCAGCTAAATTATTTACCGAAGCAGTATTGGCACCATTGGACCACATAAATGAATAACCTGGAGTTCCACCTGTTGCGGCAGCAGTAGCTGAACCATTTGAATTTCCAAAACAGTCCACATTATTTTGATTTACAATAATAGGAACTAGTTCTGTAGGTTGCCCCAGCGTAGTATTAGATGTGCTTGTAAGAGCATTGTTGTCCGTAACAGTAACGGTATAAGTTCCTGCAGTTAGATTGGAAATAGATGCACTAGTTCCTCCATTTGACCAATTATACATATACCCGGGAGTTCCTCCTGTAGCGATTACGGTAGCTGTACCATTATTTCCCCCAAAACAACTTACATCAGTAGAACTAATAGAAAGGGAAGGAGGATTTCCACCACCTCCTGAAGAAACAATTCCCGAGACAGAATTTGTAATTGTTAAGTCACCACTATTTCCACTATTCCCACTTCCTATCAAAGCCGCGGTGTAAACCGTAATTACTTCTCCATTACTTGCATTAGGCGCCACCCAATCAAAGTTATAAGTAACAGAATTCCCTGCTCCGAAATTAATAGCGGGATCATGTTCTACATATTCTCTACCATTCGCTAGAGTTGTAGCAACATTTGGATCTGTAGTTGTAAAGTCACCGGCATTTGTATTACTGGCATCTAATGCGACAGCTTGAAAGCCAGCTCTAGATGGATTTCCTGTCGTACTTGTAACAACTGCTTGTAAATTATAAGTCATATTTGGAGTAATGGTACTTGGGAAATTTGTAATATCAATTGTTCCTGCAAAACCATTTGGATTACTATTGTTATGACAATCAGTACATAGTCCATCTCCTGGAGCACCTGTACGTCCGTTTGGAGGATTAGAAGAAAAACTGATAAATAGTGTAGCAAAAAAAAGTACTCCAAATAAAATGTAAATTTTGTTGAGCTTCTGTTTCATCGAATTGTTTTTTTTAGTGGGAGAGACCCAAGGTTATAAGGAATGGAAAATTAATAAATGCAGAATTTTGACGAGGGAATTTTTTTGTTAGTTTTTTCAAAAAAATCATTGCGTAGCCTGCGGTACGGAATTATTTTTTTGGGAAAAATGGCGAAAAAATAGACCGTCAAAAACTGCATTTATTATTTTTCCATTCCTTATTAGGTTAGGTATTTAAAAAATAGATTAAGATTTAATTTTTTTTTGACTCATAAGCAAATAACCAAATTTGTACTAAGGATGAATTAAAAATATCGTTCATTCTATAGTTTAAATTGATTACCTGTTTTACAATCTAATTAAGATTGAGAAGTATAATGCTTATCTTCAATATTGATTTTTGAGATTATTGGGAATTGACCTTAATAACTAATACCATTAAATATTTAAAAAGGATGCGTCGTCGTCCAGAACCTATTTTATAAGTGTTTTTTTTTGATTAAAATCTAGCATCCTTTAATTTTTTTCAAGCTACTAATTATTTGTATAAAACGAATCCCGATATTTTTCTTTTTTATCAAAATTGTCTCTCCCTAAAATAGTAAACCAGTCAATATATTTTTATAAATTCACATTATTGCTTTGTTGAACTCAGTTAACCAAATAAACAAAATATGGGAAAGTTAGAAGAAATCTTAAATTATGATGGAGATAGAAATCGTCTCTTTTTTTCATTGTTTTGCTTGCTCATTTCTGTAATGTTATTTTACTTTTGGGTAATTTCCAAAGAGAAAAAAGGCGCAAAAGTAAAACATGGAAATGGACTGGTTTTTATTTCACTTGCTTATGCTTTATATTTTGTGATAGGAATGGTTTCTTTATTTATCGTAGAATATACAGACCCTCCTGCTAAAGTATATTTTGTAATATCAGGAATGATAAACATGTGTTTCCTTTTATCTCTTCCTTTTTTCTCATTGAGTAGCCACTCTGTTGATGATCTTGTAGAAAATCAATATTGGAATAATGGGATTTATATCTTTGGTTTTATATGGTTGATATTTTTTTCGAGTATGGAATACAGTCCGTGGATGAATCACTATGATTGGATATTAGGAGTATTGGTGATGGTGATTATGGGCTTTTTTATTGCAAGGTACTTAGTGCGAAGAGGATTGAGGTTTTTGGGAGGAATTGCAGTAATATTTTTTCTTGTAGTTATATTGTTAGAATTGGGAGCCTCAGAAGGAGAGAAATTTTTACATATGAATACCTATATGTTAGGTCCCGCATTGACACTCTCGGTAGTGATGCTTTCTTTTACTTTTAACTGGATCAACGAATTAAGTTTTTACGAATTATCAGAAATATGGGTAGGTGAAGAAAAAGAAACCAAAGAATCCATTGCAGAAAAATCAAGATTGACAATAGAGGATAATAAAAGAATTTGGATGGAAAAAATTGCAAAAGATGATTTGGAAAAAGTAATCGAAGAAATTATTATTTATAAAAGACATAAAAATCAAAAATTGGAAATGATTTTAAATATTGCTTCGCGCAATACGAGAAATAATAATAACAGATTAAAAGATATCATTGCTTATCAGGATTATCAATTAGATAGAAATAAGGTTTCAAATGCATTGGTAACTATGATTAATGGAAATGAAGAAATGATTTAAAAATGAAACTATTTAATTTTCTTTTGCTCATTTTTATTCTTCTTTTTTCAAATTGTAAAAAAGAATCTTCACCACCTAATATTATTTTATTCTTTGTAGATGATTTGGGATGGCAAGATACTTCTGTTCCTTTTTGGAAAGAAAAAACGGATTTGAATAAACGATATCGAACTCCGAATATGGAACGATTGGCAAGTCAAGGAATGAAATTTACTCAAGCTTATGCAACGCCAGTTTGTTCACCTACTCGAATTAGTTTGATGACTGGAATGAATGCTGCTCGGCATCGAGTAACGAATTGGACATTGCGAAAAGATGCCATTCAGCCAATGGAGAAAAATCATCCAGATTTGAGTTTTCCACAATGGAATGTAAATGGCTTATCGATGGATACAACTATTAAGAAGGCAATTCATGCTACACCATTTCCATATATTTTACAACAAAACAATTACAAAACGATTCATGTGGGAAAAGCTCATTTAGGAGCAATTGGTACTCCAGGTGAAGACCCATTGAATTTAGGATTTGATGTGAATATTGCGGGACATGCTGCAGGTGCGCCCAAAAGTTATTATGGTAAAGATAATTTTGGAAATAAAAACAGCTCAAAAGATTCGCCTTGGTGTGTGCCCGGGCTAGAAGAATTTCATGGCGAAGATATTTTTCTTACAGAAGCATTAATTCAAAAAGCAATACAGGCGATCGATCAACCGATCGAGCATCAACAACCTTTCTTTTTATATATGTCACTCTATGGAGTGCATACTCCTATCATGGGAGATGAACGATTTTTGCAAAAATATTTAGATACTGGTTTGGATTCAATAGAGGCTAAATATGCATCGATGGTAGAAGCAATGGATAAAAGTTTGGGTGATTTGATGAATCATTTGGAGCAAAAAGGAATTTCAGAAGAAACAATTATTATTTTTATGTCGGATAATGGAGGACTAAGTGCTGTGGCAAGAGGCAATGAAAAACATTCTCATAACAAACCGCTTTCAAGTGGCAAAGGATCGATACATGAAGGTGGAATTAGAGAGCCGATGATTGTAAAATGGGATGGTGTTACGCCACCTAATTCGGTCAATTCAAATTATTTAATTATTGAAGATTTCTATCCAACTATATTAGAATTGGCAGGAATAAAGAATTATCAAACGATTCAAAATATAGATGGGAAAAGTTTCGTTCGGCAATTGAATGATATTCAAGAAGTACCTTTGGCTAGACCTTTATATTGGCATTATCCGAATGAGTGGGGACCAACTGGCCCAGGAATAGGAGCATTTAGTGCGATTCGGTTTCAAGATTGGAAATTGATCTATTATCATTGGAATCAGAGTTTTGAATTGTTTAATATTCAAGATGATATAGGAGAACAAAACAATGTATTTGCAAAAGAAAAAAGTAAAGCTAAAGAATTGATAACGATGTTGAGGAAATACTTGGAGTCAGTAGATGCACAAATGCCAAGTGATAAGAAAACTGGAAAGATTATACCAATGCCAGTTATTTAAAATTAGAGTTTATTTTAAAATATTTTTAGATTATGAATTCAGCTTTTTGGACATTTACAGAAATGGGATTGAATCATATTGCAGACCTTGCTGCATATGATCACATATTATTTATCGTAGCGCTTTGTGCGATTTATAGAATTAATGAGTGGAAACGAGTTGCGATTTTAGTGACTGCATTTACGATTGGACATTCAGTAACTTTGGCATTAGCTGCATTGGATGTCATTACTTTTCCAAAAGATGTAATTGAATTGTTAATTCCTGTTACGATTGTTTTGACATGCCTTTATAATATTTTCTCAAAATCTAGAAAACCTAGAGCAGGTAAAATTACACCTCAAAAGGTAGCTTACCTCACTCGTCAAATAATGGTAAATTATGTTTTTGCTTTTTTCTTTGGTTTGATTCATGGTATGGGTTTTTCTAATTTTTTTAAAGCTATAGCATCTGCTGATGAGAATTTTTTATGGATGCTTTTTACATTTAATATTGGATTGGAGCTTGGGCAGTTGATTATTGTTGCTATTATTTTAGCGATTTCTTTTTTCGTATTGGATGTGTTGAAAGTCAGTCAGAGGACTTGGACGATTTTGGTTTCGAGTGTGGTAGGAGTGATGGCGATTCAGTTGATTATAGGTTTGTTAGGAGAGTGAATTTTGGCCACAGACTTACGCAGACTTTTTTATGATTTTTCTAAAAACGCGTTATTCGTCAGTCATAAAAAGTCAGCGTAAGTCTGCGGCCAAAAAAAACTACCCTTCGAATTGCGCTTCCCTTTTCCCCATCTGCGCTTGAAAAGCTTCCATCAAATCATTAGACATTAACATAGCAGCATTCCACGTCGCCATATAATCTAAGGACTCTTTTACAGAATGATCACGTTTATACAACAACATTTCTTTTGTACCTCGAATACAAAGTGGAGATTTTGAAGCGATCATTTTTGCAAGCCCCATCACATGCTCCATCATCTCTTCCTGTGTTTCAAAAACATTATTTGTCAATCCGATCTTAGCGGCCTCTTTTCCTGAAACTTTTCTTCCTGTATATGCCAGTTCTGAAACAATACCTGGGTGAATGATATTTGGTAGTCGTTGTAAGGTTCCAATATCAGCAACTAAACCTAAATCAATTTCTTTGATTGCAAAATAAGCATCTGCTGTGCTGTATCTCATATCACATGCAGTAATAATATCAACACCACCTCCTACGCAAGCTTTATGTATAGCCGCCAAAACAGGTTTTCGACAATCTTCCAATGCCGTAATCGTATCTTGGAAATCTAAAATAAACTTGCGGAGAGATTCTCTTCTCCTTCCTTCACACTTGATGTGATTATGTTTTTGTATATCCATCAATGTTTCCAAATCAATTCCTGCGCAGAAGTGTTTTCCTTCTCCTGTGAGTACGATGACCCTGACTTCAGAATTATCATGCATATCATTGAAAATGGTTTGCATCTCTTTCCATGCAGGCATGTGAAGTGAATTCGCTTTCTCAGGTCGATTGAATGAAACTTGAGCAATGTGATTTTCTATGGTTACTTTGAAAAAATTATAGTCCATGTTGTAATTTTTATGATTTAAATTTTTCTAAAATTCGTAAAAAATAAGGAGGGGAGGAAACGGAAAATATTTTTTTAAACTTGTTTAATATAGTCGAAAATGTATTGAGATGAGAACGCTGATGACACGGATACGGCGAATTTACACGGATTGTTCTTTTAACGTGTTTGGATTTTTATAAACGCATTAAGAAAAAAATCCGCAGCATCAGCGTTCTCACCTCAATATTTTTTTGAAAAAATTATCGATTAATAAATTCACAAACCGACTTCATCCCTTTCACACCTTCACTTGTAGGAAACAAAGGATAATCATGTTGCATATCTTTTCCTTCAAAATATTGAAAAGGAACATTTGCATCTTTTAATTTTGCAATCAACCTTGGCATATCAGGAAGGAAAATTTCAGAGGTCCCTGCCCAAATTCCAACCTTGCAGAGTCCTTCAAAATTTCCATAAATCGGAGAGACTAAAAAATGTTTTCCATCACCATCACCTACATAATTTTTTCCAGCTAAGGTTACAGCATCAATATGTAAAATCAAATCCTTTTTATCCAATTCTCTTGGAATAGGTTCACTCATTTCAATATCAACCCAAGGTGAAATTAAAACTAACTTCGTTGGTTTAGGTTGAATATCTTCTTTTTCAATAAGTTGAGCAAAAGCTAAAGATAACCCTCCTCCAGCCGAATCTCCCATAAAAATAAAATCCTCTTTTGAGTTTTTGGTCAGTAACTCATAGGCTGCTTTGACCATATTGAAAGTATCTTTGTGCGTATGCTCAGGCGTCAAAGGATATTCTATAACACTAATTTTACATTTTGTTCTTTTTAAAACATTTGCCACGAATCTCCAATGCCAAATACTAATTTCATCAGCATATGCTCCACCATGAAAAAACAAAATATGTTTGTTGTTTACTTCTTTTGGAGAAATGGTAAAGACTCTTCTTTCGTGAACAATCTGTTTTTGAATATCGCATTTTTTAAAAAGAGAACGAGGCGGTTGCATCGCTTTCGGATCTCTTGGAGGATTTGCCCAACGCTTAGGTGCGTTTTTTTTAAACCCTAAAATACGTACGTAGAGATTAAATAATTTCGAAGATATACTTGGCATTTTGTTTATTGTTTTTAACCACATATGACACATAAGTTATTCGACCTAATGTGCCTTATGTGTCTCTTCTAATGTGTCAAATGTGGTTTAAGAAATATTAAAATCTGAAAAGTCAACTAGCTTCGTTCGTCTCATATATTCCATAGTACGTCCAGGCCAATTATTTGGGATGTCGCCATTTTTAGATTGATACCAGCTAGTTTTTATTTCTGTCCAAATCATATTGCGCAGTCTCTGTTGAATCGAATCATGATATTTTTGCAAAACATCTTTTTTGACTTCCAAAGATTTCCAATTGTTTTTTTTCAAACCTTCTATACATTGAACAATATAATTGGCTTGTGCTTCACTCATGAGAATAATAGAATTATGTCCCAAGTTTGTATTTGGTCCATACATCATAAATAAGTTCGGAAAATCATTGACGGTGATACCTAAATAATTTTTAGGAGAATCCTTCCATGCTTCTTGAATAGTTATTCCATTTTTTCCTTTGATATCCAGACCTAGTAAAAATGGATTGGTTTTAAAACCAGTTCCAAAAATTAGCACTTCCATGTCGTGTGGATTTTTATCTAAAGTTTGAATTCCAGTAGGAGTGATTTTTTCAATAGGAGAAGTGATGACCGAAACGTTTTTTTGATTTAAACTTGTATAAAAATCATCAGAGAACAAAACTCGTTTAGCACCAAAAGGATATTTTGGAATCAAGTTTTTTCTTAATTCAGGATCATCAATATTTTGATTAATGTATCTTTTGGTTTGCCATTGATAAAACTTTCTAAGAGGAGTGAGTCCTTTTTTCATAAATAAAAACAATGCTCCTCCAAGTAACCAAATTTTGAGTCGATACATTTTTAGTAAAAGCGGAAAACGACGAACGAGGTTCTTTTCCCATTCTTTGTATAACCGATCTTGCTTGGGAAGCATCCAATTAGGCGAACGTTGAAATACGATCACTTGCTTTGCTTCTTTGGCAATCTGTGGAATAAATTGAGATGCACTTGCACCTGTACCGATAACTCCAATGGTTTTATTTTTTAGAGAAATATCATGTTGCCATTTTGCCGAATGAAAAGCAACCCCTTCGAAAGAATTTCTCCCTTTAAAGTTAGGAATGGATGGATGATGCAATTGCCCAATCGCAGTTGTAAATGTTTTACTATAAAAAACACTTCGATCTTTAGTGGTTACTTTCCAAGTACTTTTTTCCTCATTCCATTCTGCTGCAATAAGTTCTTTTTGGAAATGAATATGTGGGAGTATTTCATATTTAGTAGCACAATGCTTTAAGTACTCTAAAATTTGAGGTTGGTGCGACCATTTATATTCCCAATACGGATAAGGTTCAAAAGAATAACTATACAATGCCGAAGGAATATCACATTCTGCACCAGGGTAGGTATTTTCTCTCCACGTACCTCCTAGATCTGTTGCTTTTTCCAAAATAATAAAATCGTGAATTCCTTTTGCTTTAAGCTGGATTCCTAAGCAAATTCCTGAAAACCCTGAACCAATAATTATGGATGAATACATTTATGTAAGATGATAAATATCATTTGAATTTTAGCAACTAATTCGAAGAAAGATTGTTATTTTTTTAAAGGTTTTAGACCTATTTTTGCAGACTTTTTGAAATACACATTTTTAAGACGAGACTTTAATAAAAATACAGAGTCAAAAAAATGTAAAACATTAATGAATTTTGTTGATAAAGATTTGAATACTATGGAGTCTGCGACTTTTGACCATTCAAAATTCTTTATTCAAAATTCAAAATTATTTTATTGAATATGATCGAAACAGATATATTAATAATTGGAGCTGGCCCATGTGGATTGTTTACCGTTTTTGAGGCAGGACTGTTAAAGCTTCGATGCCACTTGATTGATGCTTTGCCACAACCTGGAGGACAGTTAACAGAGATTTATCCAAAGAAACCTATTTATGATATCCCAGGTTATCCAAGTGTCTTAGCAGGAGATTTGGTAGATAACTTGATGGAACAAATTAAACCTTTTGATCCTGGATTTACTTTAGGGGAAAGAGCAGAAACTATTGAGAAGTTAGAAGATGGTCGATTTAAATTAACTACAAATAAAGGTACGGTTCACGTAGCACCTGTGATCTCAATCGCAGGCGGCTTAGGTTGTTTCGAACCTCGAAAACCACCTATTTCTAATATCTCGGATTTTGAAGATAAAGGAGTCGAATACATTATTAAAGACCCTGAATTTTATAGAGACAAATCGGTTGTGATTGCAGGTGGTGGAGACTCAGCATTGGATTGGACGATTTTTTTAGCGGATGTTGCGAAGGAGGTTACATTGGTTCATCGTCGATCAAGTTTTAGAGGGGCATTGGATTCCGTAGAAAAAGTAATAGAATTACATGAGTCGAAAAAGATCAATTTGATTACGGAAGCTCAAGTGATTGGTTTGAATGGAAATGGAAAATTGAATGAGGTTAAAATTAAACATAAAACGGAAGGTGAGATTTCTAAATCTACCGATCATTTTATTCCATTGTTTGGTTTGTCTCCTAAGCTAGGACCGATAGGAGAGTGGGGACTTAACCTGACCAAAAATGCTATTGATGTAAATACTTTTGACTATGCCACCAACGTAGAAGGTATCTATGCGATTGGGGATATTAATAATTATCCAGGCAAATTGAAATTAATTCTGTGCGGGTTTCATGAGGCAACTTTGATGTGCCAATCCGCATTTAAATTGA